>JAAGNO010005229.1:0-26659 GCA_033439905.1 Ceryle rudis | reverse complement strand
ATTGGTATATGATGGAATGTTCTTGCTTCTTATTTGCATCTCCCAGTTGACTACACTTCTGTATAGCCTGATAATAAACTGAAAAAAAAAAAAAAAACAAAAAAAAAAAACAGAAAATATGTAAAACGATATATTTACAAAAAAAAATTCCACTTCTAATTTAAGTTGTCCAGACTATGCAGATGTTTGTAAGATGATGATTTGGTTCAGTGATACTGTAACAGCTGTGCCAGGCTAGGGAATCTATGAATGGCTTACAAATTCCCATTACTTACAAGTTGGGGGTTTTTAATGACTGTGTTTGCTTGAACACGTTGGAATTCTCCATTTTATCGAGTCTTTCTCTGCTGAGGTGCAAGGGGGAGATTTTAACCTTATTAGCTGTTTATTAACATCTGTTTATTAATTATAGTGAGTTAGTAAAAGTTTAGAAGATGGAAGTTTGTTCTGGATATCTCTGAAGAGAATAAAACCACAAGTAAAAAACCAACCCTGTTTTGTGGGAGTGCTGTGTAAACTCCCTTTGGGAGCCATGCAGTAAATTTGGCTAGGAGGAAGGAACAGTGCTGTGCTCAGTGCTGTGCTCAGTGCTGTGCTCAGTGCTGTGCTCAGTGCTGTGCTCAGTGCTGTGCTCAGTGCGTTGCAATCCTAGATGCTTTTCAGTATCTGCTGTGCTTGCTGTCATTGCATCAGAAGTCCCAGGTTTAGCAAAACACTTCATTTTTGGCCCTTACTGAATCCAAGTGAAAGTTACAGAGAATTACACAGAATTATCGCAGAGGCTGGAATAGACCTTTGAGATCATCAAGTCCAGCCTAAGACCTGACACAACCACCTAGCTAGAGCATGTCACTAAGTGCCACATCCAATCTTTCCTTAAACACCGCAAGGGATGGCGACTCCACCACCTCCCCTGGCAGGCCATTCCAGTGTCTGATCACCCTTTCCGTAGGAAGTGCTTCCTTATATCCAAAGGTAACTTTTCCAAGTTACTTAATTGGAAAAGCTTCTCTCCTTTTCAGCTATTTTCTTTGCAAAATTAAGCTTGACTGAAAATAAAACTTGTTTAGGACTCAGATATTGCAATAGGCTGCATTTTCTGCATACGTTGGTGTCTGTCATTTGTAAAGTTTCTCTTTTTCTGTTTTTTTTTTTTCAGGAGTGATAAGCATTTTCAGTAACATTGTCGTGTTAGGCATCTTTGTTAAGTACAAAGAGCTTCGGACAGCAACCAATGCAATTATTATCAACTTGGCTTTTACTGACATTGGTGTTAGTGGCATTGGTTACCCTATGTCGGCTGCATCAGACCTGCACGGAAGCTGGAAATTTGGATATACTGGATGCCAGGTATTGCAGTTCAGTCAGAGAGAAAGTTTTGAGCATTGAAAGCAATCTGAGAAACAAGTGGGAGCTCTACCTCACACGAGTTCTTTTAAGAGATAAGTTGGAGATGCAAAATTTGACTTCAGACCTGAAGCTGATGTTCTGTAATGGCCACAATTTCCAGATGTAGGATTTTGTGTGAATTTTTATGTGGCTACTGTTCTAACGATGAGCTTGACAGATCTTAATGAGTTCTGCTTGGCAAGTGCGTGTTCTTTGGATGGGATTGTTAGGATACCCAAAACAAAGGCCTGCAAGGTTATTGGTCTCCATTAAAGGTTTAGCCTGCTTTTAATGTCTGCCTTTTCTTAAAGACAGACTGACTGAAAAATCTATACTTGCATAGCAGATGGTGCCCTTTGCTCTCTGGGTACTGTGATTTAAATCTACTTTTCTAAAAGATTATTGGGCTTAAGTGCCCAGGAAGATGAGTAGTAATGTGAAGGTGTATGCTCAAAATGTTGAACTCTGGGGAAACACTAAGAACACCGTGTATTTTTGACCTTTATATAATGGATGTTTATAACAATCTGACGTGGCTTGCCTGGGTACACAGTTATTTCAAGCTCAGAATTCAGTCACTCTGTTAGGATGCCTCACTTTTAAGATGTTTGGATGGAAACTGACTTGTAGTGGGTTGAAGTAGATCTGAAATCTCACTACCAGTGCTTTGGGAGTTAAGATCACCTGAAGCACAACTCATGTCAACCTCAACTAAGTGAATCCTGTGAACAGAGATGGCCGAATGTCATGGGGTTCTATTACAGCCTCTGGTGGCATGTGGTCTGGCACAGGGCTCTGTATTTCTGAGGTACCAGTGGTAACACAGCCCTCCCAGTCATCATTCCTGGTCAGGTTGCCCGTGATACGACTGGGCAGATGCATTTGGAGCACGCTGGGGTTGCAGCATATGTCACTGTGCAGTAGATCTCTCACATGTAAAAACGGGGGCTGGTGAGAAAATCAGGGCACCATATCTGTGAAATAAGTCTGGTTACATAGAGGGGAAAGAGTGACAATTCAGGACCTCACATTTGCTAAAGCTGTAACTTTTTTGATGAATCAAATGCTCTTCAGATTTCTTTAAGGTATATTGAAAACATGAATTGATCCCCCTCAAACTCCAAACTCTTTCTCGTTGAATCTCAGAATTTACGTACTGGATATGGTACTGGTTTGCTTTTTAGACTACTGTCTTCAGGATTTCTGGTGTGCATACAAGCAGGTTGCTTTTGAAAGGCTTAATTTTAAATGAGCCAGCTCCAAATTGCCTGCATTGAATTAGTTCCTTCAGTACCTTGCTTATGGAAGACAACACTGGCTGAATGTAACGTTATCATCGTGCCTTCGATTCTGTCCACAAATCTGTGCCTGTGCCTCTGAAAGGTTTCTCAGAGAGGTTGGGGGTTTTTTTGTGGTGTTCTGTTTGTTTTTAAATTTTATTTTTTCATTTGTTTTCATTTCAGATCTATGCTGCCTTAAATATCTTTTTTGGGATGGCCAGTATTGGTTTGCTCACTGTTGTTGCAATCGACCGTTACCTGACAATCTGCAGGCCTGATATAGGTACTGTACTTAGGGTCAAAAATTGTTCACTGTTAGGCTTCTATGAAGTGAGTTGAATTATATTGTTTTCTCGTGAATGACTCCATAATTGCCGAGCCCAATTTGAATTTAGGGGCATGATTCTAGAGTATTTGGTTAAGTTTTCTAGTTGGCATGGATGGTACTGCTTCTGAAAGTGAAAATTTCACAATTAGGCTGTTATTCTGTTTATAAATTATATTTCTGCGGCTGTTTCCAGTCTTTAGAGGGACACATCCTTATACAGAAGCACATGAAAAGCCTCTGGCTCTGGGAAGTTTTGATCTCTGTCAAATGGGTTTGTGCCTCTAGTGTTGTGTTTACACTGCACTGGATGGTTTTCTCTCCTCTCTGTTACAGCTGCGTTGTAACAGTTAATTCCTCTGCCTGAAATCAAAGATGAACTTGAATGCTCTGTTGCATAACAAGCTTTTTGGTGTGGTGTTAGGATCAGGTATTGCCTGTATGCTGCGAGTTGGAATTGGTGATGGTGTTTACGTGGTGTTTAAAGGCTGGAAAGCTTGAGGTGTTGTTCAGCAGTACGAAACAGGTATGCCGCAGTGTTTGGGAGTGCAGATCATTGTTCACCTGCTATGTGCTTGCTGGAAGCCACTTGTCATTGAAGTTCAACACTGGAAAGAAGCAAGAGATGGCAACAGTTTGTGATTGTATGTGCTTGGCTACAGGAAGAAGAATGACCACCCGTAGCTACGCCACTCTAATCCTCGCTGCTTGGATCAATGCTGTCTTTTGGGCTTCCATGCCTACTGTAGGCTGGGCCAGCTACGCTCCGGATCCCACTGGAGCGACGTGCACAGTAAATTGGAGGAAAAATGATGTGTAAGATTCCCCTTCACCTTTTTCTTCTCAATTTGCTGTCTTGTTGAAGGCTAAGCTTATTAAATTCACATATTGTTTAATTCATCTTATTTAATAATATGAGTATAGCTTCTTTCTGAAGTATGAAGTCTCATCTATAAAAATCATTTTAAACCAGTGGAAATAATATGGAGCAAGTTGAGAAAAAAATATAGGGAATGAGCCGTGCCTGAAAACAGCAAGACCTGTAATTGCAATAATAATAATTAAAAAAAAAAGTTAAAGAAAATCTTTCTAATTCTTTAAAAGCTTGTTTTAAAATTTCATAATCAGATCAAAATATCAAATGCTTTAGTAACTTTTCCTGGATGACTATTTGTAAGTTACTGTGTTTTGTTTTTCTGTCTTATCAGGTCCTTTGTTTCCTACACAATGAGTGTAATTGCTGTTAATTTTGTTGTACCCTTAACAGTCATGTTTTACTGTTATTACAATGTTTCCCGGACAATGAAACAATATGCCAGCAGTAACTGCCTGGAGAGCATCAACGCAGACTGGTCTGACCAAGTGGATGTGACAAAGGTATGGCAAATGAGAGCACGTTTTGTTTTAATTGTGGTTTTTTGTGATAAAGTCTTTGGGCCAGTGGCACGGTGCAGCCTTTCCTACATTCCCCCTTTTCCGTGCTTACTAAATATTAATTGAAATTAAGCCTTGGTGAAAACCCTTGGCTTGACTTATAACACTAGATTCTTTACTTGTGGCCTAATACTCGTTTCAGATTAATAGCTACTTGGAAGACTGAGAACAATGTAGATTTTCCTCGCCTCTGCCCTCTGTTGATACATAGAAATGTACTCCAGAGGTGTCCTAGGAGGGCTTTTACCCTTTGTGTTTGCAGAGTCCGTAGGCTTTCTGCTAGGTTCACAGATGTATCTGGTCTGGAATGGATTGGCCAACTCTGATTTGAACTCATGGCCTAGAAATAAAAGTGCATTTCCAAGCTCCCAAGCTGTGTGATTTCGATCCCTTGTTCTTTTCAATCTGTTGAGTTTATCTGTTTCTTACGTAAACAGTAGCAAAAATGAGTTATGGCATAAAAATTACATATCCTTCCTGGAAGGCTGACATTCTTTTAATGATAAAAGTCCTTGAGAAAGCTTGAAGTTCACTAGCTCCTTTGATTTATTGCTTTATTTATTTATTTATTTTCCTTTAGTAAATATATGATTTATGTTTGGGCATGTTAAAAGTGAGAGAGAATTGGAGAGAAGATTCTGTAACTCTGCTTTTGAATTACTTATCAATGCAAACTTAACATTCCTTGGAAAATCTTCTCATTGCTAAATTCTGAAAAATGGTATTTTAACCTAAAAATAATTGAGTGTTTTGCCCTTCTAAAGAACTTTCAGAATGCTTGAAACCGAGAATTCAGTTATAAATTTAGACTCATATTTTTTAAGAAAGTACTTTTTTCCCGTTTTGCAGTTGCTGATACTGAGGTATATTTAAAAAAAAAAAAATTAAATGGAAGCTTTAGATTTAAGGAGTACCCTTCTTTAGAACTGGACTGCTTGCTTTTTTCAGAAATTATCGTTTTCTAAGCTTTCTACACCCCAAATAAACTTCTAAAGCAAAGGGCTCTTTATTTACATTATTATCAATATCTGTTGTGTTTGTATTTAAGTAAGAGTCTTCTGAGAGAGTCGCTGCTTCTTTATTGATCATACTCTGGAACAGCTCATACAAAGTAGCCATTTACTTCTTGTTTCTTACTTTGTTCATCACTGAAAGGATGAATAGAGGTGTAGGTTAACACCAGCAGGGAATCCTGTACGCGCGAAGTGCCTGCAGGTTTGTTTGGTTTGCTAGTGTTGTTTTCTCCTCTTGATTAGTTTGAGATTTCAATTCCAGTTTTCATTACTGATTCTTTTCCATGATAAAAGCCAGAAAACTGCCCCAGTTGATTGCTTGCCTACCCTCTGTCTACCCCCAGTTTGTCACTGTGCTGTGTTCAGGGGTGTTAGCCGCAACGTGCCCAGACTGTTCTCTCTGACAGGCAGGCAGAGAAGACACGGCTGCTCAGATACCTCCTCAGTATGATGCTTGAACATGCCTGTCATGCTTCATTAAACCAAGCATGTGCTCTGGGTTGCTTAAGCGTGTGGACTGAGCCTTTGTACCCTAGAAAATGTACTTTCTTCTATTTAACTGTATCAGAGTCTTATGAAACTTTTTTATTAACAGCCCTATTTGGATTAGATTGTTCTCTCTGTTCATATTTACTGTTTGTAATAGCATCCCAGAGTTACCTGTTACAGTGGTCATAATTCATGTGTGAAGTCCTCTCTGGCCATTTAAACATCTAGTGGACAGATTTAACACAGCCAGCAGTGCTGACTACGAAGGAGGGTTGTACACAGTGAAATAACAGCATGCCAAAATACACAGCAGTGCCATGTGCTGCTGAATTCCCCAAGTGAAATTTCATTATAACCCATCAACATTTGTGTGCTTGCTTACTTGTTGTTACTTGGTTCTGGAAAGCTCTATTTTCACACAGGTTCAACATGCTTTGAGGTTAGGTTCTGAGGTCTTCATCTTCAGGTAATACAGGTTATGTGTCTGTCCCTCTTGTTTTACAGATGTCTGTTGTGATGATTGTAATGTTCTTGGTGGCGTGGTCTCCATATTCTATTGTGTGTTTATGGTCTTCCTTTGGAGACCCGAAGAAAATTTCTCCTGCAATGGCCATCATAGCTCCTTTGTTTGCAAAATCTTCCACCTTCTATAATCCCTGCATTTATGTCATTGCAAACAAAAAGTAAGTGTTCCTAATTTAGTACCAGTCTACTTCATGATTTTAACATATCATTTACTGTAGAAAGATCATCTGTTAAATATGACAAACAGATTAGCGAGGAGATTAAAGGGTAAGCACTGTTGACTTACCAAAGATGACCTTTTGGACAGGGAAGTCAAAAAGAAATTATTTTGATCATCATCAGAACATATGATACAGATTTTTGAGAACATACTAACATAGCTTTTGTAAGACAGTTGTGAAAGTTCCTTTGTGGTTTCTCAAAAGAGGTTCATTACAGAATTTGGGTTCCATCAGCAGTAGACTGGTTTTAATGACTGTGACCAAAACGCATGGCCTCTTAGTGACACATAACTCCTGTAAATTTCCTTGCTTGATTTGGGATGTGTCACATTCTGGCTGATTGGGCTGGATTGACACTTCTCATCAAATAAGCGAAACTTACCCTTCTGCTTTGAGCAAGCATATCAAATGCTCTAACCAGGCCCGTGCCTCTGACTGAGAACTGGCTTTTGCAAAGAGGCGTCCAACCAACCTAGAAGCAGGAACTGTGACTTCTGTCTAGGTGAACTTGTCTGATTCTGATCAGTCAATGCAAAAACATCCCGTTTTTTCCCCATTCTGTAAGTTTATCTTTGTCATGGCTATATTCTGTCCTGGGATAAGCAACCCCTGTTGCTGTGACCCCTGTTATAGAAGAAACAATGAACGGAGTTCTTCCTGTACCTGGAAGTGAAAGAGACTCGGGTCCTTTTCAATTCCAAATACACTATTTTTGATTAAATTTAATAAAATTGAAAACTGTTGTAATGCTTAAGGCCAGCTTATCCAGTTTTTCTTTGCATTTGGTTCTCCAGCTAACAGTCTTTCCCTTTCTTGTCCTTTGCAGGTTTCGGAGGGCAATCCTGGCAATGGTGCGATGTCAGACAAGACAAGAGATAACTATAAACAATGCCTTGCCCATGAGTGTATCTCAAAGTGCACTGACATCATAGAACTTAAGTCCTTTGCCTGCATAAGTTACATGGAAAGGAGTGAAATCTGGGTTAAAGTTAATTAATCTTTTGGAAGATTAATGTTTTGGAATAATAATCTGCCCCAGCCAGCCAGCTGTTTTCTCTTAAACTCAGTGATCTTTATAGATAGGTTAAGGAGACAAAAAAATTCAACCCCCGCCCCGAGACTTTAGTTTTTGAGAGTGAGATTTTTTGGCCCAATATGTCTGTCCCAAACTAAAAAAGGCTAGTGAAGTGGTCACAGTGACTCTTACAGGGTTGGACAAGGTGACACAGGGGAAGGGAGAGAGACTGGAGCAGGAAGTGTTGGGTTCAGTAACATAGATTTTGCACCTCTAATTCCTTTCATGAATTACTTTCCTTCAGCTTCCCTGGAAATTTTTCCAGACTTGAAATATTCTGGATTCTCCCTGTGTGTATTTCTATACCACGTGTCCATGTTGATACGCTTTGCAAAGTTCTGTTTCTGTGACTATGTTAAGATATCAAAATATCTAGCCAAGCCCTATAGAACCTGTTATCAGCTTTTAGGATTTTGAAGGAGTTTCAGGATGTTAATGTATTTTTTAAAGTTTTGGCTCACATAACCAAATGAATTTGTAGGAAGAGCGGCTTTTGTTTTAGTCGTAGTACATTTCTAGTGCTTGTGACTGCACAGCAAATCCTGAAAATGAGACAAAAAGACCTTTGGCGATGTGAGCAATGGATTTATTCAGGATGGAAAAGATGACTGTATAGATCTATTTATGAAGGTAGTCTATACACTCCTGATTCTTCTCAGATGTTGAGAATAAATATCTTCTGTTATTATATATGCATGCACCTGAAGTTTGGCTTTGCAGTGTATAACTTATTTAAGATATACGTGGAGTTTTTTTTTGGTTAAAAACCTGTTTTTACAGGATTTTTTTAAAGCTCTGGAATATAGGCTTCCTATTAATTTGTAATTTTTAGTATTAAAAAAATTGCTGTGTAATATCCTCCTGCTGTACTAGATTTCTTTCAGGAACCTTGGAACATACCATGGACAGTAATTCATTGCCTCTTAGAAGGAGCAAAGATATTTTATTATATACTAACCCTACAAGCTACATATTAAAATAACCTTGAAACCTGTTGGATATGATTTGAAACAGTGTGTTCTGACAGAATAAAGAACGTGCCGGGTTAACTGATCCCTTTCAGGATACATTTGAAGGTTAAGCAACTACAGATCTCAGCTAATCTGATGTAATCTGCTGTTACTAAATGGATGTCTACATTCACATTTGTAGCACACTGCACATGAGTGCCTAGGAATAAAGTTTTCAAGTCTTTTCCTATCAGTTCTGCTGGGAGGAAGCCATGTATCTGTTTCTTTACTTCTACCTCCTAATGGGCTTTTTTGAAGAGGTGCATGGGTTTTGTCCTTCACAATGCACTTGCGTTTACCATGGCAGAAGTGATGGCACTGGAACAAGGTACCTGTTTTATTATTTGTTATACAAGGCAATTTATAAGGAAAAGGGTCGAAGAAATTGGAAATAGCATTCTCATACATTGCAGAGGAGTTCTAGCATAGTTGAAAGAAAGGCATATTTTCCAGGGGTGTTATATGGTTAGCAGCCTTCCTGAATAGGAGCAGATGGTGATTATAGCTTTGTACATAGCAAATAGCTACTCTAAATCTTCCGCTTTTGCCGAAGGCAGTTTCTTTCCGCTCCATGATTTTCCTGCTGTTGTAATATCCTTTCTGTTTCTAGAAACTAGTTGTCTACTGTAAGGTGATTCTGGTTTAAATAAATCCAGTAGTTTCTCCTTTTATTTATTTATTTATTTATTTTTATTCTGCAGGAAAATTGTAATTTTTGGTCATAAAAAGCTTGATGGAAATTTGATGATCTGTGTATTGCCGTGTCGATTTTGGGAGATACTGTTTGTCATTGCTACTTCTTGTTGCAATGTGTAAAGCTGCATGAGGAGAAAATAAAAGAGAGGAAGAATATAGAGAAAAGGGGGGAAAAAATTAAAGATAGGCTTATTGAGGAGAGGGGAATCTTCAAGCATATATGTGCAAACAACATACCCCCAAAGAACTGAAAGCACGCTGATTCTTGAAAATGCTGAGTAAACCCATTTCACTGACATCAACGGGAACAGAAAGTTCTTAGCACCCCTAAAAGGCATTTTAGTTCCACAAAGACACCAGAAAGAGGGCTAGAAGCTCTCCTTTAGAGAAATACTCAGTTTTCAGTCTATTCTGAAAAGTAGACAAATACTCTGAATCTTGATAATGCGGAAAAATGAGAAATTAGTAATCCAACCTTGTGAATTTTACTAAAAGAGGTGGCGTGCAGTTCCTACTCGTCCTTGAGATGCACGCCTCTAGTATTCCGTATACAATCCCTTCTGGTTTTCAGTTGTCAGTAGGATGACGGGCAGAAGATGGCACTTGCACACTTTATAATAAAGCAAATCTAGTTTTCACGTGAAAGTATAATGGCTATTTTATATTCTTCTTTTTCTCTAGAAACTCTTCATTTGTCTTTTCCTTTTTTAAATGCAGAGGACTGTTCTTGATTTGACGTTCTCTATTCTGCTAGTAGCATTGCAGAAAGTAATAACATCTGCATTTAAATCCGAAATACAAATATCTGATGAAGAAACGCTGCTCTCTCCCCTCTAGGTCTGTGCTCTGTAATGATCCTGACATGTACGAGATCCCTGTGAATGTTCCTGTGGATACTGTAAAACTTCGCGTAGAGAAAACTGTCATACGAAGGATTCCAACCGAAGCCTTTTACTACCTGGTAGATCTCAAATACCTGTGGGTAACTTACAACTGTGTAGCCAACATTGATATCAGCAGTTTCTACAACTTGAAACAACTGCATGAGCTACGGCTGGATGGTAATCTGCTCTCGACTTTCCCTTGGGAATCCCTGGCAGAGATGCCCAATCTACGGACTCTTGATTTACACAACAATAAAATGACCAGCATTCCTGCTGATGCTGGCCGGTACCTGAGAAACCTCACCTACCTGGACATATCCAGCAACAAACTGACCACCTTGCCATCAGACTTGATGGACATTTGGCCCCCCTTCTCAGAAGCTGTCTTGTCCAAGAACACGGACATTCTGGCAACCCAGAGAGTCATTTTGGGTATGTTAAAAAGCCTGTCTCTTTCCTTATTAAAATGTACCTAGGTGTTAAGTTGCAAGTGAGGACAGGTAGGGGACCAGCCTGGGAGTCAGGAGAGTGGGTTTTATCCAGGTCAGTCTTCTGTTTTGCTCTGTGATTAGGGATTTTTTATTTTTTTTTTTCCTGTTGGTGGCAGAAAACCGTAACATTAAAACAGTGGTCTCCAGGTATGTTGTTATCTCAAGGTTATAAATCTGAAGTAAAATCTAAAAAACCCAACCAAACAAATCAACACAAAAGAAGCAAACAAACAAAACCAAAAACCAAACCCCCCCAAAACCCCCAAACTACACACATACTTCTCTCCTCCCCTTCCCTCTGGCAACCATCTGCAGGCTTTGTTGGTGCAGGCACTTTGCCAGCCTCCTCTAATCCTGGCAAGCCCTCTGGTGCCAGCATTGTGTTCTCTAGAGACTTGGGATGTGACCTTTGGATCATTTTTCTTTATGAACTACAACTGGATTTGAACATAGATCTCCAGAGGAGAACACACATTGGATTCGAACAGCACCTTGCTTCCCTTTTTTTATTGTGACGTGGTGAGGCAATCTCTGTGCGGTCATTAGAGACTTGGATCTGAGAATGCAAAATGCCAGGAGGTACTTTCATTATGTTCTGTTCAGTAAATCTACCTTCGGGGAGCTGTGAATGATTATCTGAATTTTCTTTCATTGATATCATAGCCTTCTGATGGGTATATCCCAGTGCAGACAGATAGTGCTTGCTATAGAAGAAACTCCATCGTGAATCAAAACCCATCCCCTTCCTCTGGAGATTAGAAAGTGCAGTGCTCTTTATGTCATCAGTTATTTTGCCAAGTTTACTTATTCTCCACTAAGACTTAGTTTTACTACTGATGTTACTAGAGCTTGTGAAGTTGTAGTTGTGCCACCCACCCTCACTGCCAGAGGCTCCTATTTAGGTTGCTGTTGATGGGCCGTTACAAAGCAGTTGCTTGTCAGGAATGAACTGTTGATAGAAACTCTCCGGCTAGAAATAGGACCTAGAAGTTGAGATGTCTCTATAATGCGCCAACCACAGATGTTGGCTTAGAATGACAGGAACAAGACACGCTCTGTGGCAGTGCTTCCTTTCTGACACCCCTCCTGTCTCTACCAGGATTGCTGGAGACGGAGGGAGGAGAAATGTATCTCACAGATAGTCTCTTCCTCCTCTGAGACAGAGGTAGGAATCACAGAGAGATGAGGTCAGGAAGGATTGTGAAAAGGCCTTTAGCCTGCTGGGGTGCAGATGCAGATGAACTAAACCGTTCTTGTTAAGTCAGTGCTGTTCTTAAAGCCTGTGGCCAGAGTATTACAGAGTCTTCTCTGGTAACCTCTTCCAGTGCTTATCTATCAGGATAGTGAGAAAGTTTCTCTTAATATCTAACCTCAATCTCCCTTACTGCAAACTAAGCTGATTACCTCTTGTCCTATATGAGATGGGCATACAGAAAAACTAATTACCATCTTTAGTAATAACCTTTCATACATACCCTGCTGCATTAACTAACCACACAATTTCTTTCACCAGTTTCTTACAGACTCTGAGGGTTTACATGTTTGGTTTTTTTTTCTCTACCATAGTAACTACTTCCTTTGGACCCCTTTGGGTTTTAAAAAAAGATTTATCTTAAAATGCAATGCCTACAATTGCACACTTTGATTCTTCTGTACTCCAGCTCTTCTCTGTGCATTCAGCCTTACCTATGTGATAACTTCTGTGGACAGAGATCTGCTAGAAGCTGGAACCCTGAGCAAATAAATGCTGCTTCTGTCAGGAAAACAGCAGTTAGATTCCACTTAGTGTAAGCAATTATGGCTTGAGGTGGCTTCACTGGGAGACAACCTTTTCTTCAGTGTCTTGACTGAGCATCAAGGTTGCATGTGAGAGAAAGTTCAGGTTCCTCATGTTTACTTTAAGGAGTCTTGGAGGAGCTGTGGCCTACTTTTGCCAGGGGGCTTGAAGGTTGTCATCTTCTTATTCCAATTCATCATCTCAGTACTTAAGGGTTTGGGTTTTGTTTTATTGCTTCCCACTGTATGATGTTCCTCTGTGTGACACTACGCAAAGTGAAAGAGGGTCAGGGAATGATTCCTGGCCAAATGGCTCGCCCTGAATCTCATCCACACAGTTCAGGGCCGTCTCTCTTCAAAGATGATTGGACGTTCCACACTGTGTAAGATTTCACCCTTGGTTTTCTGTGGTCTCTATGAGATGCTGTGGTGACCCTAAAATGTAACTGTGTGGATGGGGGTGTTTTTTCTTCAGTTCAGACTACCTGAAGTAATGTGAGATTTGCATTGCAAACCACAGAGTTGTGCTTTTGTAATATAAAATAGCAAGGGTACGTTGTATGCCTGACTGGCACGCAGCTTAGTTTGAAGGTGCTTTTACACTGGGGGTAAGAAGAGAGCTGACCTTGGTTTGGTCTCATCCATATGAGAGCAATCCTGTCTCTGAAGCCACATCTGGCTTTGTGTTGGAAAGTGCCCTTTGGAACAGTTAAAAACAAAGCTGTGGAGTGAGCTCACAATTAAGCAGTGGAAATGATTGAGGGACCAGTCCGAGTTCATCTGGTCCTCTCTCTAGCCTAATAGCCTAATACTTTGATCCGAATCACAGCTAGGTTTCAGCATTGGCTGCTGTACAGAGATTGAAATTTCTGGCGTGAACGATGGCAGTAGTGTTTTCCATATGGAAAATTACATCTAGTGAGTCACTGAGAGGAACAGAGGAATCCAGGATTTGACAGAGTGGCAGTTAGAAGATCTCTTGCCTCTGTTGCATGTAGAGGTGCCAAGAATTTGAAATGCTGAGGGTCCATCAGACTCCCAGCCTTTATGCCAGGCCATCGGGTAAGTGCTGCTTTTCCTGAAATTGCTCCCCTAGCAATTACTTTGTGTAGGAAGCACTGGGACACAGTGGGGGAAGTGGGCTTTACTCTTCAGAACCATGGGTCAAAAAATTCCTAGCTTCAGCTGGAAGAGAACCTTGAGTAGGTTGGCCTGAGCTGTGGTGAGTGTTTCACATACTGCCATTTTACAGCAACTGCCAAGCAGCGTATGGTACAAGCTATGGGCTGAGACTGGTTACTGATTTACCAAGGAAATTTCATTTGTAGTTATTTTGAATGCCAAAGTCTATATTGACCCAGCGTGGGGAAACCCTGCTTGCTGAGAAGACTGCAAACTCTGCATGCACAGAAACACATATACATATATTTGCCATTGTACACCCAAGACTATATATAAATATGCTAAACCTAGAATAAAGGAAGGTTTTTAGATATAATCCTTATTTAATGTTAAAATACACTGCATCGGTAGATTGCAATGCATAAATATTTATCAATGTTTGTTTTCCCTTGGTTGGTATTTCTTTCTCAGGTCAACAAGCTGCCTTAATATTTCTGCAAAAGAATGCAGAGTTTATAAAGACTTCTTCCATCAGATACGCATGCCATTGGAGACATCGTTATTTTTATTTTCTCTTCTTATGAAATTATTTTCCTGAGAGCATTCCATCTCATTCCTTTATTCAATCTCCCCAGTTTTTCTAATTTCTTATTTTTTTTCCTTTCTTTAAAAACCTTTTCTTTATTCTTTCACGTCTGTGTTCTCACTTGTGCCATCTTGTAAACACAGGCTGTTAAATTCCAGAATGCCCTTTGTAGTCTGGAAACCAGGTTTACATTCCCATTTCTGTTCTCTTCAAAAGTTAACTGAAGTATAATCAAATTCAGTGGTTTATCCTCGATTCCAACTCAATAATGCTTTCATCTTTTCATTTTAGGAATTCTCATGACTTAATGATGACTTAAAATGGCTGTGCAAGTTTACTAAAAATAATGTGAATACTGTCAGATATTGGCAAGACACAGATAAATAGAAGGGAATGAGGAGGCAAGGAGGGAAGTCCTGTAGCTGTATATATTTTATGTATTTATATAAGTCTTGCTTCTTTAGCCAGTTCCACTAGGAAGCCTGATGGATGGGGGAGATGAGGTCATTAACTGAAATAGCTCATTTTGTTTTTCACTAAAGCACATAAGTGCAGAATCTTCTGGGACTCGTCTTTGTCCTGAAGCTGAAATTAGACCTTCAGAATGATCTGAGGCGGTCAAACCTGTGTCCCAGACTGGACTAATTAACCATCCAATCTAAGGACTACCCATCTTTGCTTCATCATTTCTTCTATTTTGTCAATTTCTGATACTTGTTGTAGCATTTGGGTCTTCTTTGGGACACTGGGACAATTTTTTCCTGTTGTGTTCTTGTTTTTGTTTTTTGTTTTTTTTTTTTTAATATATATATCAGGAAAAATTTCTTCCCCAAAGGGCTGTCGGGCACCGGAACAGGCTGCCCAGGGAAGTGGCTGAGCTGCCATCTCTGGATGTATTTAAGAGATGTGTAGATGTGGTGCTTGGGGACATGGTGTAGTGATGAACTTGGCAGTGTTAGGCTTACAGTCAGACTCAATTATCTTAAAGTTCTTTTCCAAACTAAATAATTCTATGGTTCTATTTGAAAGGCCTTTGGCACTGTTAGTAGTGTGAGAAACAATACTAAACCCCATCCTTTGCTGTAGTAAAACTTGTAGGATGAAGAAAGGTTGAAGTAGGATTTTCAGTAGTGTTCAATGTAAGGGAGAATGTTGCATGCCATGTGGGATGAGAACCCTACTGATGCTGCAGGTCTGTCCTGGTTAATGCTGGGGACTCAGTTCTTGCCTGTGCTGCCTGCTTGTAGCACAGCTGCCCCGTGCTTTTGTCCTCTAGGTAGCACAGTGGCCGGGCAGCGACTTCACTTATGGGAATGATAAAAAAAAAAAAATCTACAGGAATACTGTCTTTAGCTCTAGCTACAAACTAAAGCTTCTCTGATTTAAAAGACGAGGACAAATAGTTATGTGCACGTGCTTGATTGGGTAGAATTTTTATGATCACAAACAGCTGATGTGCCTAAACATATGGAAAACATTTGGATGGTATCTCTTTTGCTTGTGAGTATACGCGTGAAGTACGTAGGAAAAAAGTTTGTTTTGGAGATTATTTTTTTCTATTTTTAAAAGAAAAGCATTTGCTGATGCAGCTCCCTTGATTTCTCCTTCTCTCTGTTCCAACGGACAATAAGTAGTGAAGAGATGTCAAATCGCTTATGTCTGGAAGGGGTGAAATTGGATTGTGATGTCAAAGTCATGGAATCTCTTCAGGTCAAGTCTCGTTTTAAAGAGCAGGGATTAATTGAGGTTTACCACAGTTTTAACCAATCACTGCCATTGTGCTTAAAATAACTTAATCTTGGTCAGGTGATAAAAGGAAGCAGTAGTTAATTATTCATGTATTCCTTCATCTATGGGTTTCTTCCAGAACAGAAAGCAGAATTTTTCTTAGCTGTTTTGATAATTTCTACAAAATACAGAATGAACAATATTAGCAGATGTTTCAGCTTGTGTTGTGCTTTTTTCTTTTGATTTTGATTTAATTAATATGGCTTGTCTGTTGCACCAATCAGTAACTTCAATAGCAAGGGGTTCTAGCTTACCATCCCTCATTTCCGACCGTGCATTCAGTTTATTAGTAGTACTCAAAAAAAAAAAAAAAAAAATTAAAAAGGCGCAAGTCAAATGAAAAGTGTAAGTCAGATGAGAAAATATTGGAACTCGTGAGTGCTGTGCTGTGTGGTGTTCTACCTGGTGAAGCCGCTGTTGCTCCATGAAGGGCATCACAGCAGAATAAGCAATGCCAACTGAGGTTTTAGACTTCTGTTCCTCAGGAATGGCTACTCTCTTTCACCATAATAAGCCCACCAAAATGGAGAAGCCTCTGATTCAGAGACTTTGGATATTCAAATATTATAGCCTCTAAGAGAAGAAGATAGCTTTCTTGTGTGCCATCATAAAAATATTGTAGTCATCTGCTTTTTTTCAGGGTCCTTCCCATTTTCTATTCTTTTGCTGTTCTTTTTGAACGTATTCCAGAGGTTATCCGAAATTGAAGCCAGATTTCTGAGGATACTGGTAGAGTTTAGAGCCAGATTAGAATTTTATTTCCCAAAAGTTTTTTCTGCTTAGCCTTTACCCTTTTTTTTCAAGGGGCAGAGATGTTGGTGTAAGCCCTAAACTCTTAAATCATCATGTTCTCTGTAAGCATTGAAAAAAGGGTCTGAGCAGATCGAAGTGTAAGAGCCCTAAGAAGGACTAAGAGCAGGGGAGAGTGACAGGACACAATAGCCCTGAGAAGCTGTCTTTCCAAAGGCCCAAGCAGGTGAAAATGTATCATCAGCCTTAAGACATCTTTTCAAGAGGTTTCCCCCGAGATAAATAGCAAAGTAAGCAAAGACAATGCCAGTATATTACTCAGTTTCTGTGAACTTCTGTGAAGAAAAAGTTTAGCTTAATAAACAAACATGCATGCCATCCTGCCTCACCCCTGCAGAAACTCCCCCACCAATCATCTGAACAAAAAAGACAAAGCGTAGAGAAAAGATTAACTCAGAATAGGTCCATTGTTCACTTTGATCGTACTTGATTGTACTATGTACTTGTATCATACTGTAATTACAATATCCATGTATTTCCTGATAACATGCTCGGGTTTTTTTTTTTTCCTTTCCCCTCTCTTCCCTCCCTGCTTCAGGTTTACAGGACAACCCATGGTTTTGTGACTGTCGCATTTCAAAGCTAATTGAATTTTCCAAAATTGTGGACAACTCAGTTGTACTTCTTGATCCACTGGTTTCGTGTAGCGGACCTGAGAGCCTGGCAGGAATCTTGTTCCAGAGAGCTGAGTTAGAGCAGTGTCTTAAGCCATCTGTGATGACGTCAGCAACAAAAATCACTTCCCCACTGGGAAGCAACGTTCTGCTACGCTGTGATGCAACTGGGTACCCAACACCACAGCTTATGTGGACTAGGTCAGACAATATACCAGTGAACTATACAGGTATAATAGCTCTTTTATAGGAAATGGGAGAGCCTGAAATTGTCGGGTTGCTTGTGCTTTTATTCACTATAATGAGTCACAGTGGACCGGGTATTGCACCACGCTGGCAATTGTATCCGTGCAACAGATGGTATGAAATTCTTTGTCTAAGTCTTGGTCTGACCAGGTCCAACAGACTGTTCTGATTCTGGATGTGTTCTGTAATAAGAACAACGTGCTGGGGGGGGGGGAAATGGGTGAAGCGCGGGAAGGATAAAGGAAAATGGAGATTGGGATAGTTGGGCCCTAACTCAGAAGCTGAAAAGAAGAAAGGAGAATTTGTTACTGGAATCTTCAGTTTGGCTCAAAATGTTCATGTTAAAAAACCAGCAAGGCCATAACTGAGCCACCTAAAACTCAACACTGTGAACACAGGATTTTCCAAAATCGTGGTTTCTATGTTATTTGCAAATGTTTATTCCCAACATTCACCTTGAATGCTAAAGAGGCTGCATGGCCAATATCTGATACTCTAGCTGCTGTGACAGATATTTATGCAGTAACTTAAATGTAAAAAAAGTGTTTAGCTAATGCCAAATAGTTAGCAGTTATTTTAAATCATAGGTCTGAAGAAGATAATGGTCCAAAGTATGAAATACCTTAAGACAAAGGTAACTTCCAAAACTGTTTGAAATGGCTAGTGTGTTCAGTGCCCCTTGAAGTCAGTGAGACTGGTATTTCCTAGTTACTCAGCAGCTTTATGACATTTGATTTCTCTTTATGTGGATCTGGTTTACTTAGTGATACTGCAAGTTATATTGTCATTCTAGCAGACACTCAATTCCACTGTGACCCAAGCTGAGCACTTTTCTGCACTAATATAATGTGGCAGGGAGTTCCATAGTATTTGTGTTTGGTTTTTTCCAGGGGGATTTTTTTTTTTTTTTTATTTTGTTTTTTGTTGTTAGGTTTTTTTTTTCCTTAATATGCGCGATTCCTTCTGGCAGCAATAATTTAAGGGAAGAAGTAGGTCTAATAATGTTTACTTTCTCGTTAGCTCCCTTTTATAATGTTTTACTCTTTGCATTTTCCTGTAGTAATTCAAGAAACACCTGGAGAGGGTGTCAGATGGTCCATAATGAGCTTGACAGGGATTTCATACAAGGATGCAGGAGAATACAGATGTAAGGCCAAAAACTTAGCAGGCGCGTCAGAAGCTGCTGTTACTGTCACAGTGGTTGGTGTGGTTACTACAACTGTGTCACCACAGAAGTATGGAAGGAAGCAAGAGGCAGAGAGGCAGAATACCACCCAGGAGGAATCCAAGCAGGAACCTGAGGGGACGACCACACCTCTTCCCACCACACCTCTTCCCACCACACCGACCACCACAGCACTGGTTAGCACTGAAAGATCAACGAGCATCAGGTTTACTGACAAGAAGCAATTCAGGGCTGTGTTTGATGGAAAGAAAAATTCAAAGGCAGTGACAAATGGAACCAGAAAGCAGATTGGGGAGATAAGCAAGAAAGATGAGGAGACTCCATTGAATACATCTGGCATGGCTGAGCAAAATGTTACTGTCAAGAACCTAAGAGTGATCAGTGAAACTGATGAAAGAGTGACCTTAACTTGGAAAACTGTCAATGCCACCAGCAACTCTGCAGTGACTGTGTTATACTCAAAGTATGGCGAAAAAGATATGTTGCCTCTGAGCACTGATTCTAGCAAAAACAAAGTCACAATTGACGGTTTGCAACCTAGTACTCAGTATATGGCGTGTGTCTCACCCAAAGGAGTGCCACCTACAAAAGAGCAGTGCGTTATTTTCTCCACTGATGGGTTAAATGATGAAAGTAGCTCTCAGTTTTCAGTTCTGATACTGGGCAGCAGTGCAGCATGTGTGGTTATTTTACCTTTGATATTTTTCTTACTCTACAAAGTTTTAAAACTTCATGTGAAACCAAAAACATCAAAGGAGGCCGACCTTGCAAAAGAGACCTATGTGAAATTTGAAACGCTATCTCTGAAGCCTCGAACAGTAAATGCAGAACAGCTCTGGGCACGAAGGTACACAAATGAGTCAGAAAGACTTCTCCTTTGTTCTAGGTCAAGCATGGATTCTCAAATGACCTTTAAAAGCGAGGGCTCTAGGTCAGAGTATCTGTGTTGAACATGAGGGTTGAGGGGATGGAATATGCAGTAGGTAAAACTAATCCAAAATGATGCTGCTGCATCTTGAAGAAGGTTGGTGCTAGATGATGGTCAGAATGTATTCGCTGATGTAATGCAGTCTACTGGATGGATTGCCTGTTTATTTTCTTTTTTATGATGTTTGTGACTTTGGATGTGAAGGATGTTCTTCAAAAGCTAAATACAGCATGAAATGTTTGCCTGGTTAAAGTTCCTCTTTTATTTGTTTTCTTTAAAACATCATTCTGTTTTCTCTTCTCTCCTTTTACTGTATGGCACGCTAGTGGCATGTATCAAACACTAATCACAACCTTCATAAAAAACTATATACCTAAAAGTAATAGGAAAACAGTTGAAACTGCTTCTGTTGAGGTGAAAACTTTATAGGAAAAGTTTTCATCTGACATCAGCTTGTGCTTTGAGATGTCACACAGCTCTGATTGTACAGTACCTTGGACTGGAAGTGATCTCAGGCCAATCAAGACTGAATCTAGGTAGCTACAGCTTATGAACTCTGCAGAGGTACAGTACACATCGTATTGTCATTTTGCAGATGCTGTGGCAAAGGAGCTTCTTTAGTATTCTGAAGCTCAGGTAAGATAATCATGAATAACTCCGTGAGAGATGCTAGATCTTAATAATGTTAATTTACAGCAGATGATCTTATTGCAAAATCTCAGCCTTAGAATGTACTTGGATGCATATGTCTACATACCTCAATTTCAGAATTCTCTGTACAGAAAATGTTGTGGTACCGTGTAATACAACACACACTCTTGTGTAGCTGTCTGTTCCATAGATGTGGCACAGTATTGTGTATTACACTGTAGTAATATAATACATTTTGAGATCCAGTAAGAGGAGGTCTTGTCCTCGGGTCTTATTGGATGTATAATGAAGTTCAAAGAGCACAGTGAAAGTTGAATTGTGAGCATGCTTTCCAGTGTTTAAAAAAGCCAGTTATTAATGTTAGTAGTGGTGATGAATGCAGAATTGCCTATAAATGATGATAATGAGATTTGCTTTTTTTTATTGCCTGAAGTAAATAACTGAGTTTTTATGGGTTTAGATTCAAATATTATGATTAGGAATATGTATGAATTGAGAACCACAGTTTGTCCTAAAGATTACAACTGAATTGTTTTCTTGGACCTTTCTATGCCTAGAAGAACTGTTTGTTTTCCTAGGAACTTTGGAATCTTCTCTTCCCAGAGGGAGAAAAGTTACTCAAAGCTACAAACCAAAGATTAATTAGTTAACTTTAAAATAGTGGCATTGCTCGGTGTCTCTACTGTAGGATTCAGTTTTGCCTGCTGGAATGCCAGAGAGCTTATCTTGTTAAGACAAAAGCTCAGTGAGAGGAAAACACTTTGTCAAAAAACCTCCAACATAAAATCATGGCAGAAAATGAACATGTTGAAAAATCTCCATAGCATCTACACGATGGTGCTCAATGGTCAGGAATAATGGAATGAGTATTTGAGACCATGGGAGCTGTAGAAAGGAAGCAAGAGAGATGTTCATCAAGTACAAAATTAGCTTGTCTGCATATGCTTTTAGAACTAACCTTGGTGTTCCTTTCTCTGTTATTAGTATATGTGGTTAAAAAGTGATCTTTCTTCTTTTTCCACTGGTAATTTTGATTGCAGTGAAAATGTTTTTAGTTTCCCGAGTGGAATATTTTTACTTTGGCAGTTTTGTTTTGGGTTTTTTTTTTTTAATTTGGTATTTTTTAGGGAAAGCAGGTTCTTTTTGTATGAAAATCAAGGTTCACCTGACAAAGCAATTTAGGAGAAACTAAATTTCTAACAGAACCTGAAGTGTTACAATATTTGCCTTCTCTTTTCCATACAGATAGTGTATCCAGTAGCTGTTGCTGAAGGTGTTTCAGATTAAAAACACGATGTTTGTCATTAATGAGACCAATTATTTCAACATTTATTTTTCAGTTCCTGGAGAATATTTGATTTCAGGTTTCAGAGCTTTGCAAGAAACTTGAACCTGATTCTAGAGTTCAAAAGTGCTATCACCTGACTTGTAGATGATACATCAATATGTTGGATTGAGGTGGTGCAAAGCTCGTTTGAGAGAGCTCACTTGCAAAAGTGAGACCTTTAGATTTGACTGATCCTTGTGGAATTAGCATGTCCTGAAGTTAGCAATTAATCTCTATAACCACATATCTATCAAGATGTCAAAGAAGGAACATATTATAAAGGGCATATACTTTCAAGAAAACATGAGATAAATTATTTTTTCCACAGTTCTTGAGACAACAGAGTTATATAGCCTGGACATGCTTCTGGACCTCATGTCAAACCAGCAAATTTACCGAGCAATTTTGGTAGCAATTTGATACAAAGACCAAACAACACAATAAATTCGTGTGCCCTGCATCACCCAGGATTGATTTAAGAGCTGAAGAAGTACTTCTGGCAACAGATGGAAATTATTATACTGTAAATTGTTAATATTAATGATAGAGTGATTATGAGAGAGATTTTTGTTCACCCATAATCAATTTGTATAATATCTTCTGATATGCAATACTGAATCGATCATCACTGTGAACAGTGATGACTGTAATCTGTGCTTGCCTGGTAGGAGAATTTGGAGAAGATTTAATCAATGTTTATACGTCGCCTTTCATGTATTTTGCACTTTGTTAGCTCAATTCACCCTACATTTCACCAAAAAGGTTAGACCTCTTTTTATACATTACCTACAATGGGTGTGTCAAAATTGCATGGTTAATGAAATAACTGAGTCATGGGAGCTGAATTCCAAATAGACCTCATTTCACTTAAAGACTTAGTGGGCCTCAGCCCTTGGCATAGTTAACCACAGTTCCTGGCTTCAATGTGCACTTACTAAGCCAAACTTCAGGCATTCACGCTTGTATTTTAGTCCTTGCCATTGCTCACAGTGGACTTTCTATTCCTTGCACTGTCATCAGATTCTCATACCTTTCTCGAGCAGGGAATTAAGAGAGAAAACTTTTTTTTCCTGTGTATCATGAAAATATCTGTAATAGCAAAAACATTCTGACATGGACCATATCGAAGAGGCTAAACAAAGGACGTTTTAAGCTTATTACCTTTTCAAAGAAGTAATTATAATAGAAGTTGCTTTGATGTGAAAATAAAAGATTGGTTTTATACGTGACAGTGTGTTTGCCTGACCCTTTCATCTTCGTTTATAGCTTTAGACAATATGTGGTGGGTGTAGCTGTGGTGACAAGGAAATCTGAGAAGAAATGAGAGAACATACAGATAGAAGGCTGAGAAACAATGGAAGGGAAACATCCTAGAGACTGCTGAGATTGCATGCTGCAGAATCTTTTGCTGGCTGTTCTGGTGGGTACATGGCAAGGGTGCTGGGGTGTCTGCAGATGTAAAAGGATGGATGAAGATACTGCTGGCTTATCGCAGTGGGTGGAGCTCTATACCTGCCCAGTTTTGACAAGGTGGGAGCTGCTATAAAATTGAAGTGTGAAACAAAGGCACTAGGGGAATTTGAGGAATGTACTAGTAGCTGGTCTTAAAGCCTGCCGGTGTCCCAGTGAAAGTTGAGAGAGCTTTCTGAAGAACATTGCCTGTAAACTGAAAAGGGGAGAGTGGGTAGTTTATGCTTTTACACCAAGAAAGAGGGGTGTGCATCAGTAGCAATGCTGGCTCAGGTGTAAGCCCTAGGTATATCCTACATAGTTACTACAGTAATCCATCGTGATCTATGATTTTCTTTTCAACCAATGTTTTACATTTGTGGGAGGTGGACCAACTTGAATTTCCTTCATGAGCAGAGATGAGGTCTCAAAATGAAGCTTTTTAAAATTATTTAACTGGGTGTAGACTGGAAACATGCTGACCTGGACGCCTTCTCTCACAGAATTTATCGCATTCTTCTAGGTGTTCTATGCAGCCACAAACGCTCCAGGCTAGCACTGTCCCTTTCCTTTGTTGAACACTAGACATTTTCAATAGAATAGGTGGTTTCTCTTTTTTTAAATCACTGAAAAAATGTTTCTCTGAATTTCAGAAAATGAAAGTTCACATCAGACTGGAGATTAATGCGTCATTTTTAGAAGCTATTTTTTTTTATAAATCTGAAAGGCTCCCTTGTCTTCAGATAGAATGGGAAGGCATCGGGATGGGAATCCTGATGGGATTCGGGATGGGAACCTTTACAGTCCGTAAGGCGGAAAGCAGCTATGAAAAAACCCCTGCATTGTCTTTTCCAAGACCTAAGTAAAAAAGATGCACTTTTTTTCAAGTTTCTATTTTTTATGAAATAACAGCCTAACTTTGTGTTTAGAAAAGAACGTGAAATTGCTCCAATTATTGCAGCAAATTCAGTAGCACCTGTCAGGTATGTATTTTAAATATACTTGGTCTACCTTAAGGTCTGGTATTTCTGAAAGATGCTTGATTGGCTTAGGAGTGTTATGAGGGGAGCTGACTGTACAAACAACCATAACTTTAACCTCTCATAAGAGTGGAATACCAATTTGCTGACAATGTGCGAATTACTACATTTTGGAGGAGATATTCTGACAAGAAAATACTTTGTTCTGAAACTTGATGAGCAATCGAGTATTTTGCACATCTTTTTAAGGAGCAGTTGAATGAATTTGGGAGTGGTGTGGAGTGTTTTGTTTTTAATGGAACTAAGGTGACTGAGAGAGGACTTGCTGAAATACTTTATGTCCAGAGGAGGCTAAAATTAAATGTGTTTTCTTCTCTCTTAATACAGGAGAAAGGAGCTTCATGTATGTGTGTATTGAGGGCAGGAATAGAGTATTCCAGTGTTGAGTCAGACTGACCTCAGGTAATCTCTTCTGAGGCCTCTGGTACGGGCTGCTGGTACTTGAGACATCCTACTAGACTGAATGAAAAGGAAGAACAACCCAAAGTAACAATTACTAGTAGATTCAGTGCAACTATAATTTAAATTCAATTGCTTGTTCGGTCGACTAAACAAGTGCCTTGTTGATAATATTTTTAGTCTTTTCATTCATTTAGCCACAGAGTTGTAGGAAGCATGCAGAGTCCTCAAAACAGCTGTTTCTTTAATCAAATCTCCAGATCATGCTCTTGCTTAACTCTTTCCTGCTTATTCCCTCCAGTTTTGGAAAACAGGAAGAAAACAATATGTAGAGACTGCTTTGTAATATTTTCCAGTCTCTAAAACAATTACACCCTTGTCAAAGAAAAAGGAAATTATGTCCAATACCCATAAGTACCTTGTTTTGTAAGAACCTGATTTAATTAATGACGCTGCGGTCTAATGCCACGGGCTGATCGGATCGACTTCTGAGTCATGTGTCTTGAATTTTATGCTGCTAAGATTTGGCCAAACATTTGAGCCTCCAAAAATAACTCGTACCAATTATATTTTTTGTTTCACAGCGCAGTCTCTCGTGTTTATGATCATGTGGAAGTTAAATTGCAGAGGGAGAAAGGGCAATATAAGAGGAGGCTAAGCAGCAAGATGTAGAGCATCACAAAGTAAATTCAGAATAATACTATTTTCTTTTCTAATGTTACTGTTATCTTTTTTTTTCCCCCCCTTTTAAATATTACCCGTACTTGTCTTCGGGTAGAACCTTCTTCTATGTTAGACTAATCCTACAGCGTACTGCTCGCTTCAGATTACACATGGATGACATGGGTGGTGTATTTTTCCAGAGCATGCTCTTGGGTCTTGAGCAACCTCTTCTGTTTTTCACTGATTGGTCTTAAAAAAAGAAAATTACTTCGCATTTCTTGTTCTCTAGTACAGAAGTGGCATGGTGGAGTCATATCTTTCCTGCTGAAGCAGGAATGTGAAAACAGAAGTCGTAACACTCCTGCTGGTTCCTGGGCTCGAACTTCATAGCTGAGAATCACTTACACCTTGCAATTGCAGTGTTTGCCATCATGTCTGCCTTGAATCAATATCCACAAAGCACTCAGTTCCAGGAGTTTTGTGCCAGTCATTCTGAGTTCAGCCTAAAATCTGAGCATAATATTTTTTAGTAGTAGAATAATACCCCAAATTATTGCTCAACATTAAGAAAGAATCTCTAGAATGGCAGAGGCATGTTTTCATGCACAAAAGTGCTGCTTATTTGTTCCTTAGCTTGCTTGAGCATTCTGCACTCTTTGACAGAGCAGCAGACATTCCCTTTGGATAGAGTAATCAGCAGCAGAAACAATGCAAGCCACGTTTTTCACAAGCCAGAAAAATAACGGTCTTTGTTCTGGTCAGGCACAATGATTGAATAGCTATTGTGTCCAATATCCATATGAAATATTTCTTTGAAATAGTAACAGGGACTTCATGAGGAGAGGTAACTAATAAAGTTCCTTGTTTATTGACAGGAAAAAAAAAAGGACATTTTCTTGTGTCTTTAACAATGGCTTAGCTGTAGACATGTCCTGAATGTGAATTGATACAGACAAAAGTTCAGCCTGTCACAAGATGATTAAGTTTTCAGTTTCTTACTACTGAACGTTCACAGAGAAATGAAGTCTGGATCAAATGATAGGAGAGAAAAATTGGGGGTTCTTAAAGCTCATTGACCTTTATAAAGAAATTAGAAGAATAGTCAAGAAAATTAAGGGTTGATCAGCCAAATATGATGCCAAAAAAAAAGGAATAATGGATAAAAAATGGCTGTGGGGTTTTGGTTTTTTTTTAATATATATATATATATATATATATAAAAGACTGGAAAGTCCTAGAATC
>JAAGNO010005228.1:0-20140 GCA_033439905.1 Ceryle rudis | reverse complement strand
AAAAACAAAAAAAAAAAAAAAAAAACAAAAAAAGGGCTGCTGGGGATAGGTCTGAGCCCCAAGTTCACACACCTGTTTCTTGGTTCTCACATGGCTAGTTCAAACCTGACTCCAGCTGAAGATGAGAGGGGGGTGGGAGTGTTGGTCTTTTACAGGTGGAGAGTGTTAAAGAATTCTTTCTTGGAAGAGAAGGTTTGGTAATTTTCTGTGATGCAGCAGAGGAGGATGCAAAGGTAGAGAGGTTTTTTTTTTTTTGGTTTGTTTTGCCTGTGATAAAGAGGGCTACAATTCTGAAGCACTTGTGTTTAACCTGCAGAACTACTGGGTCACAGAACTTTATTGTTTCACAAACAGCAGATAGCTGATAGGGTTGGTACAATATGGGCCTGAGCCCTGATAATCTGGGAAAGATACTTTGTTCCTATAATGTGAGTTCTTTCTTTTTTTTTTTTGGTTGAGATCCACCCTGATGTAGTACTACTCAGTGGCTACTGAGCTCCCAAAGTACTATCTCAAGTGACATTCCAAAGGCAGCACTGATGTTACAGGACCAAGTGTTTGTGTCTTGCCTTATGCTGGAACCCTAATACTGAAGTCCAGACCCCTTTTAAAAGCTGACTTGCTAAAAGCCTCTTACGTGTGCAGGCTCTGAAACTCCTAGAACAAGTCAATCTTGTATTGAAAGGGTTGAAATCAAGGACTGAGATCATGAAGTCCTGAAATCAGAACATGATGATGCTTCTCTCTAATCCATGTAGTTCTATGAGCATAGGTGGGTTTATCACAGTTCAAGTTTTTTCTACAGAAGGTAGTCTTGTGGAATTTTGCATCTCTTTGAACAAAAAAACATCAGTAAAAAGGTAACCTAATGCATCTTCAAACTCAACTTTCCATTTTTTCGTTTGTTTGTTTGGGGTCTTTTTGTTTGTTTGGGGTCTTTTTGTTTGTTTGGGTTTTCTGGCTTTTTCTTGCCAGGGAGGATTTACAACCTCTGCAGTGTTTTCAAGAACTGTATTTCAGCAAGATTGTGCCTTTTTCCAGTAAATGGAAAAAAAATAAAGTTGTTTTCCTAATAGGTAGAGTCATCTGAGGCTCAGATGTGCTGGGGAAGCTAACCCAATTTACCCAGTAGCTTTATGGCCAGCTATTTTAAATATCGTAGTGGCTATGTCAAAACAAAATATGTAGCAATAGGGAGGTTTATACAGCATGGTTCTACTGGAATGATGTATACTTACCACCACCAAAAAGTTGTCTTCTGGGCCTTTCTGGATATTACTGCATGTCTTTACCTGGATTCTCACATATCACAACCGCTTTGTGAACATGTAGCAAGATGTTCCTCAGGAATCAGTGAACAGACCTGCAGAAATGCCTACAGCAGCAATATAAAATATATTCCCTATATTGCACTAGATCTTAAAATCTGGAGTTCATTTTTGAAAAGTATGTATTTATAGAATATAGATAGTAGTCTTACAAGAGTGAGGAGAGCAGGAGAAATTTAGCAGGAAAACTATGTTGCTACAAGTTAATAATGTATCTAATAGTACACTAGGTAGGTAGAAATGGCCAGTGGAGTTCTGAAGTTAGGTGTTGGGCTGCTTGCTTCATTGTAGCACATTTCTGAATCTAAATATGTTTCCTTTAAGTGGCTGAAGTAGTATTTTGAATCTGCATCACCACATATGCTTGTCAGATTTATAGTTAGATGTTATGTCTTTTTTTTTTTCTTTTCTTTTTTTTTTTTTTTTCTTTTCTCTTTGCTTTCTTTGTTGTTTTACATCAAACATGGCAGGACTGGCAGAGTAACATTCAAGAGAATTTTTAACTTGCAAAGAGCTGGGAGTGAAGTTATTCACTAGTGTTCTGATCGTAATATTCAAGTGACTTTGCGAATCAGTCTGTAGATGATTCACAGATTTTTGTGCTTTAAGTTCTGAAGTGCAGAGATCAAAAATCAAGCCATTCTGATTTAAAATCAATTTAAACAAATTAAATCAATTAAATAAATTAAAACACTAGTTTCAATGCACAGTTCTTTTTGTCATATTGATCCACTCATATACATGTGGTCCTCCTGCATGACAACTATCCTACCACAGTTCCTCTAAACCAATCTTGAAACAAAGACTCTTTATCTTTGGTAACTGTGGCTGAAACTTTTATCCTATCTTGCCAGAGCAAAACCAATAATCTCCTTTCTGGCAGATGTAAAATATGAACCTCTCCTGACGATGTCCAATAGCGAGGCCATTACATGGTGCAGAGGAGCAATGGGACCGTTGCTGGACATTTACCCTGTACAGCACTGCACTACAAATCCGGTCAGGCCTGTGCAATGCGTAGGAGGAACAGCTCCTCAGGTAAAAAGCAGTTGTTGTTGTTTGTGATTGGTGTGGGTTTTGTTTTGGTTTTTTTTTTTTTTTTAATTTCCCCCACTGCAGACAGTGTACAACATTTTAAATGCATCTGTTGTGGGAGTGTTTCAGACTAACTTTGCATTCAGTCCTGCTAGTAAAGTTCATTCACTTGCACGAACATTGTGGTAAGTTTTGTTTCCCCGGCTAAAACTGTGCACGTCTACTTACCTTAACATTTCCTCCTTTAAGAACAAACGTATCTGTCGGCCCGGGGCGTCAGGCTGCCGTCAGCTGCGGGCTGTCTTCGACCCTGCTCTGGGGGCGCCTACAAGGGCCGGGGACCCGGGCTGGCTCTGTCTCCTTCCCGGCCGGGGCGGCCCGTGTGTCCCTCGGAGCCGCTTTGTGTGCGTGGAGCGGTGGAGCAGAGAGGACCGCCCCGCTGAGCGTCGCAGCCACCGCCAGCTCTTGTCCCGCCACGGCCTCTCTCCGCTCTCCTGGTTCTTCCTCCTCACGGCTCCCAGCAACTCCCCCTCAGAGCCTCCTCAGCCCACCGGCTGAGGCCCCACTTACTCGCACGCCCTGAGTGGGAAACCCCGTCGACGCTGCCCAGTGCGGAGGATTGGGGTGGTCTCAGTGAAGCGCTGGGACCGCAGGCGGGAGGGCGGGCAGCGGCGGCGGGGCCCCTGCACTCGGAACCGGCCGCGGCAGCGGGAGAGGTCCGGTGCGGGAGGCAGAGCAGGGGCTGGAACTTACCACAAGAATGCACCCTTTGGTCTCCCTGAAAGATGTGTCGCAGCGACTTCATGCAGTTTCGAAACTATTCTGAGCGGCAGTGGGCCAAAGTCCACCGCCTCACCCACCCCACCTCTCAACGCAGCGCCGACATCTTTGCCCAGCTTTTACTTGTTTCTACTTCCTGGTGCCAAATGACTTATCCTTTTTTGAGATCGTGCCTTAAAAAAAAAAGTTTTATGAAGCAGTAATCTCAGTAGTTAAGCAGGGGTAGATCTGAGTGAACAAGGGCAAAATTTCATGCTAGTTTTGAATATGAAAAATGTAGGCATTTCCCACTTCATTCCAAGGGCTTCTTCTGAAGGTGTCCAGTATTTCATGCAGTTGTCGGTTTTTACAAATTGGTTATGCTGCCTTATCCTTGGCCACTCAGAGGGTCAGCCCTTCCATCCTTGGCTCAGGAAGCCAGCACCTGATCTTTTCTATCACTTTGTCCTACTACTGAATGGCAGAAATAGGGATACAGTGGAAAACTTGAGCTTCAGGGTTTGTTTCTACATACGTTTGAGCTCTTTGATCTTATGCAAGTCTCCCTTTGAGAAAGTTGCTCAATGTCTCTCCCTCGATTCTTTGTTTCTACTTGGGTCCTACCTGTTAATGAAGATGTTCCCTAACCTGTTCCTAGTAAACTGCTCAAATACTGTTGCAGTGACCATGTAAACTTCAAAATAAATAGCATCCATTTATTTCTACACCTAATGAGTTCTATTCATCTTTATTGATGACCTAGATGAGGGGATTGTGTCCACCATTAGTATATTTGTGTATGGCATCAAGTTGGGGAGCAGTGTCGATACCCTGGAGGGTGAGAAGCTCCAGAGCGACCTGGACAGGCTGGGTCCAGTGGCTGCAGCCACTGGTTCGAGATTCAACAAGGCCAAGTGCAGGGTCCTGCACATCCTCTTCTCCCACGCAACTAGTGACAGGACGAGAGGCCATGGCCTGAAGCTGCACTGGGGAGGGGGGTTACGTTGGATATTAGGAAGCACTTCCTCACAGAAAGGGTGATTAGACACTGGAATGGACTGCTCAGGGGGGTGCTGGAGTCACCATCCCTGGAGGTGTTTAAGAAAAGACTGGATGCTGTACATAGTGGCATGATTTAGCTGATGTTGTGGTGTTAGGTCATAGGCTGGACTCGATGATCTCAGAGGTCTTTTCCAGCCTCAATGATTCTGTGAATCCTGTTTTTTTTTCTCCATTGTTCTCATGAAACAGATAAGAATCACATTCACAAAGTACCATTAATAGTTTGTCATCTATTAAACCTCAAAAGTGGCTGTAGTCTCTAAATATTTCTTTAAAGCACTTTAAAATTGTTTATGATGAAAAGTACATATAGACATAGAATAGTATTCTTACCTTAATTTTGTAATGTAATCTCCTTTTAAAGACACACTCAAAATTTCATGTTTGTGCATTTCATTAAATGCATTGTGGTAACTTTTGCTCTTGGGAGTATATTTGCACCCTTAAGCTTGCATTTCAGTTTAGAACAGAAGTTGATGTTTCACATTTTCACTACATACTTGTAGGAATAGCTGCATGTAAAAACACGTCACTGGCAGTAACCATGCAATTCAAGATATGCTTTATAATAGAGATGGGTGATTTTTGCAAACAATACTTGCTGCTGTCCTGCTACCATTAGTCCTAACTATTAGAGAGTGGGACTTAGATGCATCAAGGTATGTTTAGAAAGTATTAATAATCTTTGGCTGTAAAACTGAAAGCAATTTTGAAGTAAATTAAACTGTGTAAGTTGTCATTCTCTGACTTACTCAACCAGTGGGCTGCCATGGGAAAGATAGGAATGTTTATTTCTCAGTTTTGGAGACAGGGTGTGAATTTTTCTGTTACTTTTTTTTTTTACATTGGAATAACTTAGTTTATTTCATCAACATGAGAATCAAAATATTGATGGATGTAAGAGAAAGCCTTAATGGAAAGCTTTATTTATGGTCAATAACAAAAAAAAGCAATATAAAAATGTGCTTTTTAATAACTGTATTAACAGAAACATATCTGATGACTGTGAGGCGGCCAGTCCTTAAGAGGCAAATGTTAAAAATAGTGCATGAAAATTGAGTAAAGCTAACCCTTTAAGATAAGAGGTGCTAATAAGCATTTGATGTGATGGTCTTTCTGCTCAGTTTCAAAAAAATGTAAAGCCGAGTTTTGGAAAGTCACTGACAAAAGACTGTTGCAGAAGCCAAGCATATAACTAGAATTATGAATTCTGATTCACAGATCCGGGACACACTTGTGAGAATATATGTTATATAGGATTTTCTGCCATCAGTGGGATGTTTTTAGGTCTGCAATGGAAAGACTGAAACTCACTCTGTACACGTCTGTCCTTGCAGTTCTAATAAAGACACGATGGAAACATGCCTGTGACCGAGTGGAGACCAGAAAAGCAGAGAGTACTACTTAGATGTTTTATGCCTTAATGACTTGGACGTTCTTTCACTTTAACATGATGAGCGTGGTATGAACTGGATAAAACAAACTGAGAAAGGTATTACAGTCTCTGGTGTTAGTTCTGTGAACAGGCCGAAGAATCAAGTACATGGTAAATTTTAAAATTGCTAAGCTTTATTGAAAGAGACTATTGTCACAGAAGCTTTCTGTGTTTAATATTCTGTGAGGTGAAACAACTTTTATTTTATTATTGATTGGCAAATACCATGTTTACTTCTAGGCAGCATCAAAGAACTCACAGTTTTAGATGACTTAATGTACAGGGGCCTTGGAAAATTTTGCCTTTCATGGTCCTCCTCTTAAAAGTTGAAGTTTTATGCATAATACAGTAATGCTGCAGTTCGAGAATTGGTTATTCTGTAACTATTGGTCATGGTAAACTAAACAAAGGGAAAGAGAGAACAGAGGATGGGATGTCAAGCTGCAGGGGAAGGTACATCCCGGAAACATGGGAATAACTTGGAGGGAGCAGAGTGAAACTGACATGCCTTGTTTCTTTCAAAGCAGGGAAGAAAATTAAGTATCTTCTCAATGTCCTTATTAACTGCTTTGCTTTGCCTTTTAGCACAATTTCTTTTCCATGTACAGACATTGAAAATGCTCATTCAATAATTTATTAACCGAAAACTTCTTTCAAGATGATTGTTCTTTCTCTTTTAGAGATCCTCACAATCAATTCAGTTGGAAGATCTGTGTGTTTTCTTGTTGCTGCTCTACTTGTGCTAGTACGTACTATTGTTGAAGTAGCTGGTGTCACTGCAGACTGAGGTAAGAGTTCTCACTTTTTCTGAACGTTGGTATTTCTGCAATTGTTGTTTAAGTTTTGCTGCAAGCATATTTTTAGATGAGATAATAGCATAGGAAAGAGACGACCTTTTAGGTATCATTGTAACAGAAACTCTTTCAAGTTTTCTTACGGAACTCCAGATGTGGCTACATTAATGTTTTAGTTCAAATCAGTATTGCCCACTGGCCTCACTATGGTTTGGTTTATATTGCAGGGTAGTTGAGGACTGCAGCCTTGATTCTCTCAGATTAAACTGAATTGAAGATGTGCTTTAATGAACCTAACGTGGTCCAACCACTAATGTCTATTCTATGCAGGACATGGGACTGGACTAGGGCTACTGCAGTAACTCACCTGAAATACTTAGTGCAGAAATCTGTTCCTTGGCCCCAACTGTTTTATAAACAATAAATATATAATATGTTTAAATGTTCATATATATGTAGTGAATTTGGAGATGACTGTGATATTCTGTACACAGAATTCAATATGTACAATTCAAAAGATGAAATATAGCAATGCTGTGGAAGACTTGCACCACTTTCGGAAAAATCTCAGTTGAAGTTAGTTTTAATAAAATACAAAAATAGCTATCAGCAGAAGATCAATACATCTGCGCTGCAAAAAGAGGGCTTTAAGGGAAAGGAATCCTCCATTATATTTTACTGTAAACATATCCATTACCATACAAATGCAGCTCGCTCTCGTAACATTCTGACACCAAAACGCTGCCATTCTCGCTGATATATCCATAGCTCCTGAGTTGTGTCAAGACAGGCCAAAACTGCACCTCCTTTCCATGCAATTAAGCGGGGATCCATATCCTAAATTCCAAAGAGAGATTGTAAATTTGCATAGTTCTCAAAATTCATATCCTAATCTTTCCAACAGTATTCACCACTTAGAATCTTGGGGATTAGGGGAGGAGAAGTTTTTTCAAAATCACTCGGGGCGGGCGGAAACAAAGAGACAAAAACACAGAAGGAGTATTTATGGTGTTTAGAGAAGTCTTTTTTTAAGATCCCTTCTAGACTTGTCTCGGAAGTCCCGCCCTCAGCAGTGGAGGCTCTGAAAAATGGTGAAATTTTGATTTAACAAATATTGCATCATTAATGTCAAATTAATATTGCTTTTTTAATGCCATACTTTCTTTTACCTTAATAAAGAACCCTAACACAATTTCTTGCTGAGCAGGCAGGCTAACTTCGTGGGCCAGTACTAACTGCTTCTCTAATACTATGGCCTTTAGCTAACAAACACTTCGGTGATCAATACTAGTATCACTCTTGCTATATTGCTGTAACTTCCTACCTATAACTGGAGAGTGCTATGCTATGAGCTGAAAGCAGTCTGAAATCTCCTCAGCTATGCAACTATTCTGTCATTTTGAAAGAATATTTTTTTAAATCTTTTGAAGATTTTATCAAATCACAGTTTATGAACCATTTAGCTATCAGTTAACAGTATACCTTAGGTCTTGTGATGACTTCAACATTTTCAACAACTCTTCTAAAAGAAGGTGGCATTTTGTTGAGAATTCGGTGTTGAAGAAACTCTTGAGCTTTATGAAACATAAGGCCTCCTCCCACAACTAAGATGGAGCTGTACATCTTCTTTTTTGTATCATCAGATGCTGGAATGAATGGATATATAGAATTATATCTGGTTTTTAAAGTTAATGTGGCCTGTATTTGGACTATAAAGAATTTACTTCAAGTCAAACTAGATAGAAATGGGTGTTCACTTTTCAAATGCTTTTCCTATTCCCCAGAGATTCAGAACATCTAGCTCAAGAAACCTTAGCAAAGATGCAAGTATAGGGAACAGTGTAGCTCCTCCAGAAAACTTAGGGACCTATGTGTTATTTTGGTAAAATAGAGGAGTTACCCTATATCCACAATGGCTGACATGCATATTTTACAGAATTGTACAAATTTAGTTCTTACCACAGCAGTCAATACTATGAAGAATGGCTTTGTCAAGGCCTAAGGCTTTGCCTTCAAACTGAGAAATAGCTGTTTTCCTGGACATGTGTGTAGTTAAAGGTTCTTCTGAATCATTTCCAGATATCAAACAATCACTCTGGGAAGATCCAAGTTCTACTTCTTGTGGGTAGATCCTCTCTGAAATGTCTGAGGCTTGGCCTCTCAAGTCTCCTTCAAATGCACCAGGCTTCGACATAGATTTTCTATCAGCTGTAGCTTTGGCAGACTTAAAAATGAGAAAACAAGTTCAACTGTGAAAAATGCAAAAAGATCTTCATCATTTTACAGAAAGATAAAAAGACTTAACATCTCTATACTTCTTGTCACCTTTTTGCACAGAAAGGTTAAGGAATTTATAATTTCATTTTAATCCTCACTTTCAAATGAAGCTGTCGTTGTTTTTGGTTTTTTTAACTTTTATTTTGATGTATCAATGTTATAATATGAAGCACTCTTAGACTCTGAAAATAAACAGTTTTAATTAAGCACTTTCCTAGACATCCATAATTCCTTACTCTTAAATTTATTTTTAATGCTTCTGGCCCACATAGCAAACTTTGGTTTCTGAGATGAGCTAATGAGTCTTGATTTTATTCCCCAGTTAAATAATACTTAATGAAAACTAAAATGAGCACTCACACACCTGCTCCTGCTTACTTTGTGTGGCTAGCAGATAATGTTCATCATGAGGATCCTCAGGGTCACCTTGTGATCTGTGCTGCAAAGTTGTCATTTTTTGTCCAACAATTCCAAAAGTTGCTGGGTAAAACAGAGCCATTGGAGCCTGAAGAATGAGAGATTTGACATGGTTGCATCACATAGTGGTTTGGTTTATTTTTCCTTTTTTCAGGTATTTACTATAAAAACAGAAAAAAGCTTGTTCTGTTTTTCCTCACAATTGAAAATTAAATACACATTTTTTCAAATAATTTTGTAAAATATTAAAATGTCTTCAGCTTTGTATGATAAAAAAAAAAAAAAAACCACAAAAACAACAAACCCAAACAGAACTGTACACATGCGTAGGTTTCTTTACAGATTCTGGAATTGTTTGATAAATAACTATTCAAATGCAGTTTGTTACAAAATTAGAAAATTCAATGGTGAGGTGAAAAACTTGCAAAATTAGCATTCATTCCTTGCCCTTGAAGGATAAATATCATCATATTTTAGCTGAAGCTACAACCATTCTGGCTAAAGCCAGTTAGGAAGTCTTGTTCATCCACTAGTGCTGCATTAGGCCCATTCATACATATAGGAATTAATTTCAAAACTATCAGCAAGTGTATTTTAAGAATGATCCATAAATCATGTGGGCTTAGTTGCACTGCACCGATATACAGCGAGACCCCGAGCCTGAATGCTGAATATAATTATTGAAATTAAAAAAAAACAAAACACCACAGCAACAACAATCACCTGTAATTTTTCATCTCCTAATCGGAACTGGTATAATAATGCTGGAGAATCTGGATGACGAATCTGGAACTCATGGTCTTGCAATCCAGAAATATCCTAAGATCAAAAAGGATGTAAAAAAACTTGTATCTTTTGTATCTATCAAGCTGCATAATCTGTTTAAATTGTAGGAAATAACAAAACTCTTCAGACTGTGAATTTCATTGACTTTCACTGAATTCTTTTTAAAGTGTTTTTCTTGTAGCACAATCTGCCAAAACAGCCTCCTACACACCTAAACCTCCAAAATGAGGGTCTGTGCAGAAAGAAGGCATATCTTACAAAACTGAAGTTGAAAAACAGCAACTATGCAGCTACTATCAACTTCTTCCAGTAGTAAGAACAAAGACACTACCTTTCTATGACTTGGGATTCTTTCAATGAGAAGAAAAATATAACAAATTACAAATACTTCAAGTCTAAAGCTTCTCTTGCTTTTGCCAATATTCTACTGAGTAAAATTTTACATTTTATTCCATTTGCATGCAATTGTAGACTTTCCCAGAGTAGTATTCTGTAAAGAAAAAAAAAAAAAAAAAAAAAAAAAAGAGTACTTGGAGGATATACCATTTTCCTTTCTCACCTGGTCTAAATGACAAAATGTTTCCTTCAGGTGCTGAAGCAGCAGGCAATCCAACTTATTAGTTAACTGACAGTCTCTATATGGGAATCCTGCTCGTTGCATAAGCCAATAAAAACACCTTGATACATCAGATCCTCCATATGCAAGGCACAGCCTAAGGCACAGAGAAGAAAAATATTATTTTATTAATCTGCTGAAATACTGTCCTTTTACAGTACCATACATAAGAATACAAGCAACAGTGTAGATGTGCTGTGATCATGACCTCCACGTAGCTTGCAGAGCAAAGTATCAGAGCACGGCCTGTTTTCTTCTTTTAAAGATGTCAGAATTCTTTAAGGTTCATACTGTAACATGATGACCCTGTCATGCAGCTCACAGTTAAAAAACCTTGTAATAGTAAAAAAATTTCCTGTTTTTAAAGTCAAGTCTTTGGTAAGCAACTAAGTACATGCTTATAGTAATTCTGCATATTAAGAGATACCTGGTATTGCGATGGGAAACACCATCTTCTACACAGCAAACACTTGTCTTCTGATCCCCCACATCTACTATACATGCACTGCTTAATCCACTTCCAAAAGTAGCACAGACTGACTCCTGGTGTACAATAATTCCTAGGAATGTGAGAAAAAGTTATATCAAATTTATGCCATGTTCCACAGCCATATTGCTGACATTTAAGGGACACGTTAATGTCTTTTAAAATCTACTAATAGCCTGACTCTGCAGTGAAAGTTTGTATATTTAGTGAAGATGGGGTGGGTGGGGACTTAGAGACTTTTTTTTTTTTTTATTGGGTAGGCCCTTAAAGTCCTGAGTAAATCGATCCTGAGTGGGATGGATGCCTAAATTAGGTGTTCTTTATTTTTGCAGCTTTAAAGATACTGCCTCCAGACTTGGTTTTGTAACCAGTATTGCTGGGTCTTGGTTATCAGGTGCACATGAAGCATTTTCCTATTTTTTTTTAACTTTAATATTAAAGTATCACTACCATTAGCATTTTAGATATGTTCTTTAAATAGTTATAAAGCGAGGTCCAGTAGTGACTGGAACGATTTGCTGGGTTTCCTCTAAATGTGAAATCAGAGAAAGATGGCTAAGACCACAGCAGCTCTTATTGAAAGACTAGCCAGAAGCTTCCATCAGTTTAACTGAGATCAAGCTTTCCAGTCTAAATATAAGTATGCAGAGACAGCTAACAATTACTTGGTTATTTTCAGAAAATTGTCTTGCTCTTGTATATTTAGTGTATGCACTTAAGCACCTCTGAAAGAAACCTCCTATTATGTCATCCTGTAGAGAGGACAGTAGCAGTATTTTACAGTAGCAGTATTTTACATCATATGCTTTCATTTTGAAGTCTAAGAATCTGAATACTTTGTGGAGTTAACATTGTGCATTTTAGGAATACTTGAGAAATCAGACTGTTGCTAATTTTATCTCAGATGAAGTGAGAAGCCCGTGGTTGGAATATTTAATAGCAAAGCAAGAAATTTGTTTCAGTGCTTGCCAGGCAAAATGATTGCTCCCATTAAAACAGACAGCAATTACAGGAAAAGCAAAAGATGAAAGGTGCAAGTCACAGCCAAACTGGGACTGATGTGCCAAAATGTGCCTTAAAGGTAAAAGAAAAAAATATCTTTACACTGTTAATCATTAAGTGCTTGCTTATGTATGGTTTTACCTGAGAAACCCATCTTCATTAGGATCATATTCACCAGTTCTTTCACATGTTGTTTATTATAGATGTCTGGAATTAGTAAAATGCATCTGTAGTACTGAAGATAATAGCAGTAAATTAATGGCAGCTCTCAAGTTTCTCTTTACACTCCTGAATACCTGATGCTAAGGAAGAAAGCATACTATAAAAGTTATTAAAAGTAGCAAAATTATGTAAAAGGAGAAGGTTTTAATAATTAAAAAAATGAGTTCAGAGTAAGTACCAGGTTAAGAGTTTATATGTCACTAAAATGGTTAAAAGTACATCAGATAGGAGAAAAACATCTACTCAGCAAGAAGAAATTAAGGAAATATTAGGCACCCATTCCTCAGCTGACTCCTTTTCAGTCCACAAAAAAATTCCAAACAGGCTAGGACTGAAATTTCTATAATGGGATTTCCAAACGTCCTTGGTATAAGAATTTATTAACAATTAACAGTTTTTGTCTTAAAGATGTGCACAAAACTCCAAATGAAGTCTTAGGAAGCATGCTCACTAGCAGAAAGAATTTCTTTTTTAAGAAAATCACCAGTAAGAGGCTAACAATAACATTTACAGAAGTGGACATAGCCCACACTAATGTGCTCACAACTCACCTTTAAGTCTTTCAGTGGTATTTCTAGGTATTTTTGTATTGCATGTGACCATATAACTTCAAGATCTGCTAATACTGCAGTGAGGGAACCACCAGGTCCTGCATGGAGATTCAACTGTCCTCTTCTAATAGGCCAATGGATATTATAAGAGTCTAGTGGATTAACATACAGTGCCTGAAAATAAGAGGCGATGTTCTGTGCATCATTTTTCCCAAAATATTAGTAAAAAAAACTAGAAAAATATTTCAGAAACAGATTCAAGATGAACAGCAGCACTCAGACCAATGTGACAGCAATACAATGGATTTCTTTTAACGGGGCTTGAAAATAAAGCATTAAAATACAGGTGACATTAAATACATGATTTAAATTGAATTTTCATATCCATGGACATCTACTACAAACATAACAGTATATTTTTCCATTATCTCAAATTGGAAACTAAAATAATTTAAAGACTCTTTGAAGCTCTTGAATACTTAATTACTCAGACATGGGGTCCATGGATTGGTATCAGTTTCTTGCCTTTTCTCTGAATTATACCACAGGGGCAAATTCTCACCTAGTCCCTGCAGATACACTGATTTATAGCAGCAAAGGATCCAGGATACTTTTAGGCAAATGGGGCAAACTGTCTGGGCTTGCTGAATGACAAGAAATACCCAGTTAGTCCACAGTAAAGCTTCTCATGTATTGCTTGACTAAATTTATATGCCTTTCAATACATAGTAACATACAGTGAACTACTGCTGATTACACAGCCACATTAAGACCTAATACTAAGCCTCATTTCAGCAGGAAAATGAATCTTACCTCTTCTCCTACCAAAAATTCAGGATGATTTGATGTGTTTGTCCACTTGGCCCCAGAGCTGTGATCTAAAATAGCAGGCCGCATCTGTCTGTTGTATGCCCTGGCCTGAAATGTATTCAAAAGAAATGCTGTTGATAAATACTTTACAGTCTCTTTTTATGTATGAAAGAGAAAAAGAAGCACCCCTTGACCCCAGCCCTCAAAGAACCATTTTAAATATTCATTTCTCAAAGGTCACACAACAGCATTATCCATATTTGCTGTATAAAGGACATTTATCCTTGTCCACCAAAACACAGCACCACACCAAATGACTGCATGAATGAACAATTTAATAAAATCTTCAGAATGAGTTACCTGATCAGGTGACACTGGTATACGCCTTGCGCCATTTGACATCTTTTTGGACCATATTGCTTGGTCCACCATTTTAAGGCCATTTTGCCTCTGCTCAGTACTTTCAGGTTTCTAAACAAAATCCAAAAATATGCAATGTAAAAAATTACTTTCCAACTACACATCTGTACACCAGTAATACTGAAGCTATTATTAAGCAATGAACTCATTACTGTAGTTGATAGACTGTAGAAAGGAACGTATGCTTATTTTTAAAGAGATTCTTCTCTATATTAGAGTTCCCAACACCTATTTGTCTGTCACTTTGAACCATTTTACTGGTTGTACTGGTTGCTGGACTTCATCTTCAGAGTGATGAGGTCAGGACATTTTCTATTAAACTACAGAAATACTATGCAGAAGAAAAAATGTTTAAATAGATCTCAGTTATTTAAAGGTGAGGTTTAGTATTAGAGACATTACTTAGATTTATGATTTTTTTGTACAAAGTATGAATAAGATCATTACATAGTTTTTTTAGCAAGTTAGACTAAAATGACTGGTTACTGGCAATGACTAGTAACTTGGATTACCAAGTTACAAACCAACTTGTAGACAATGCATTCACAAGTGGAGGAGCCCAATTCTAGTTCTACAGCTGTAATTCTGTAAACAGAAATACTGTGTGAGGTCAGACCACAGAGCAGAGAGATCAATGAGTACTAACCCTCAACTCATCAATTGATTAGATTTAGTTCACTGTGAACAAATAAAAGCCCTAACAGACTGGTGCAGATCTACTGACTTCTGTAAGGTGGCATCTACAGCACATTAAAAGAGGAAAAAAAAGTTGGTCTTGAAACGCGTTTCTCTCTGGAAAAAACATAATGCATGAGGGGAAGATATGCATTACACAACTAAAGAAAGCAACAGAAATGCATAGTTAAAACATCCATTTTAGCAGGTTCAGAGGACGTGTGTGGCCCGACTTACATTGAGCCCGTCCCTCAGGAGCCAGCTGTCTCTGTAGGCCGCCTGTCCTTGCTGCTTGTGCCGCCGCGCGATGACATGGGGAATGCCCACGGGCAGCGTGTCCGTGGCCCTCCCGAACCGCAGAGTGGTCGAGCCGGGATGTATCACCACGATGAAGTTGCTCTGTATTTGCTGAAAGCACCGCAACGCTCAGGGGAGTGGCCCCGTGGCCCCGCCCCACCTGCCGCTCGCGCCCACCTGGAGCGGCCCCGACACCTCCCTGCGCTCAGGCCTTTAAAAGGCCGGGTCCGGTTCCCCCTCCCGCCTCCAGCGCAGCCGCTCAGGCAGCCGGAAGGGAACACAGCCCTGAGGAGCCGCCGCCGCCGCCGCGGCGGCCTTGCAGCTCACCGCGCGCTCTGCTGGGCCTCACCTCCTGAAGGGATTCGGGCACGGCGGCGGGGACGATGGGCCGCTTGACGCCGCGCTGCTCGCGCTCCCGGTCGCGTTCCTTATCCTTCCCGTTCTCCGCCTCGCCCTTCTCCGCCTGGGTCACGATCCTCGCTGGGCTAGTGCCCCCAGGCGGAAGCCGCTCCTGAGCGATCCCGAATGGCGCCGAGACCGGCGTCCGCGCGGGGCGGAAGCGGGCGGGCCTGCGCCGAGCACCGCCCCTCAGGCAGGTACCGCGGCAGCGAGATCGGGGCGGGGGAGGGGTTCGGCGGCCCGGACGTCTCCTCAGCGGCGGCAGCGCTTGCCCCGGGCCGCCTCGGCTTGCAGCGGGGTGCGCGAAGGCAGCGGCTGCGCCGCAGACCCTGCCTCGGCCGCTGTGCTGAGGAGACGAGCAGCTGTAAGCAAAGAGCCAGGGGAGCACCTCCGCCGCTACTACAGGTCTCGCCGAGCAGCCGCCGAACCCTGTCAGCTAGGCTGTTAGTGCTGGGGGGGCTGGAAGAAGGGTAAGACAGCCCCCCGAACAGCTTAAAACCGTATTGTTTAGAAAATATCATAGAACAGCTGATACACGTGTGATACCCCTGTGAGGAACTAACGATGCCACACCTGATCGGTGGGTGGTAAGTTCTGATACGAACTACAAAGATGTGAGCTTTTAGTGGAGCTGAGATCACCTGTTCATTGGAGCGAAGGCCAGTTATGCAGCGTGTTTAAAAGACAGTAACTTTGTGTTTGTACATGTAGCATGAGGGGGAGGCTGGGCAGGGGGTGATGTCACCATAACTAGCTGGCAAAAGCTAGCTAATTAATGGATGCTTATGTTAACTGAGGGGCTTGCTGGATGTTCTGTGTGAAGACATTAGAGAGGTTTAAGTAAGAAATTTGCAGTACCATGATATAGAAGATAATTTAATTTGGATTCTTGACAGCTAATCTGGTTATCAAGTAGACGCAGCCCTCTCCAAATGAACAAAAATACACCAAACAAAACCCAATAAAACCCAACAATAAGACAGATCCCATCCTGAAATGTTATAAATGAAAAGGTGGTTACTATTTTGACTCTTCTGTGTTAGCACTTGGTATTTGAGTAGTTCACTACCTTTTTTTCCATATAATAAAAGCAAAGCCTAATTTTATTGAAGGGGAGGAAAAAATAAAGTCTTACTAAAATTTGTACAGCAAATAGGCTTCTATGTTTGATTAAGTTTATAATTGAGAAGGATGCCGTTTCAAGAGGGGCTTATAAAACATGTGATAAAAACCATTGTGGGCCTTAAGGAAGTGAGTTTGTAAAAAAAACCCAAGAATTGTAAACTAATTTGTAAATTGCATTTTGGAAGTGTTTTAGAGTATGATTAATACCATGAAAGTACAGCAAAGTACAGAAAGTTAGTACTGACAAAAATAGACAAAGCCTATTATGAAGCACTGCTTTAAGTTTGACTCTTAAGGGACCTTCTGTTTCAAATAGAAATATATTATCCATTTGAACAGAAAAGGGCTTACTGTACTTCCAAACAGTTGTTATTTTCTAAAAATGAAAGTTAGTCATGTGACAAGCCAAATAGAATTTACTTATTATTTTGCAACTACAGTAAAATGTTCAGAAACTATATAAAGACTTTAGACAGTAAACGTGTATTTAATAAAACTGTTGTTCAGTTACACTGGATCCTTGAAGGAGTTCCCAGTACAACTTCATTAATCTGCTAATATCACAGAACAGTTTCCAGCTAGACGTACACATTCGTAACATCCAAACTCATTTCGTCCACCACTAAACTCCTCTTCCCTTCCACACTGTAAATGTGTACGCTTTTCCCTGCCTCTCCAGCAGGTGTTTACCTAGAAGATAAAAGTAATTACAGTGCATTTAAAGGTAAGGCTTTTATTTGCAAAACAAAATTGTCAGCAGCAATTTAAAAATAAAACTGTTGTTAATTTAGCCAAATGAGACATGCTAAGGGTTTGCAAACTTCTATTCCTGATCAGATTACACATTGCCATTACCACCCAAAAACTCTCCCCAAAGCCCTTACTGGCCCCATATGCAGTCAAAAAAAATAATTCTGGGAATTATTTAATAATGTGAAGTAGCTTATCCTTCTTCTAGGGAATTGAAGTACTGGTGTATGTGCTTTTTGGAATATGAACTTTTTCCTACAAGATTTAGAGGTATTAGCTACATGCATGTGTGGTTTGTTTTTTCTTTTTTCTTGTAACTTCTGTTACTTTTTGTAATCTTTTGTTTGCAAAAGGAGGATAGAACAGTCCTTTCTACCTTAACCTTCAATTATTATTGTTGTTTAAAAAAAAAAGAAATAAATTAAAAGCACAATGCAGCAGATTCGGAATTACCTTCCTCATCCACCTCCAGCCATTGGTGGTGGGCTGGGGCCTCCACCCCAATGGTTTATTCGACCCATCCTACGGCGAGGATTTGCCGGAGGCCTGAAAAGAAAGCAAGGAAGATGACATCTATTCACTTGGCATTAAATATGTAAAACTAGAAGTATAATAATGCTGTCTCTCAATGACAGTAATTAGAAAGGCAGAACCTCTGGAAAAGTTGTTTGCTTTATCTGCAGGTAATCTAATACACGAGATGACTGACTGTAAATCAAACGCTGAGTATAAGCAATTCAAAATGAAGAAATTCAGCAAAAGAAGAATTTCAATGAAGATGCATATTGTCTATTAGGCCAGTCTGAAAAATAGTTTCAGTGAGAGTAATTATAGTTATCCAAAGCTATGCATCATTATCAACAAGTTTCAGACAAAACACTACAGATAAGCTTATGTGACTCGATTCAGTGCAAATCACAACAGTAATCTGATGTCATTTTGCTAAGATAGGAAAAAAATAATCAGAACTTGTGTCAATATGAAAAAATACCCTCTTGCGTCATTGTATCCTGAATAGGAGGTAGATGTGTAACCTCTTCTCAAGTCTGGTTGAATAATGCTCTGGAAGCTGGAAAATAAAATGGAAGTTAGGTGAACTGAGTGTTAGGTATAGTTTCTGAAATTTTGGATTGCAAGATAAGAAATGGCCTGACACTAGGTGGTGTTCAGGAATGAACACTATCTTCTCAGGATTATTGTTGCTTAATAAATCTTGGCAGTATTTCTCCTATATATGAAGTAATTTGCAATTACAATGAGGCTTGAACAATAAAATCTACTTTTCTCATTAATATGCAGAAATGCATAAAGTATAAACTTGTAACTGAAATAATGAAGGACTGCTGAATGTATCAGAAGAACTTTATTTCTTACCTAGGCCTGATCTGGGGCCATAAATTTATGATTAGTGCTGTGTGATCATTTTTACATAGCTGGAATATATGGTTACCAGTAGAAGTTCTCCAGATCATATCTTAATTATTTTGTCAGCTATTAGAAACTGGTTGTTTAACAGAAGTATATGCTTTTCCTTTTTGCAGTATTAAAATGGAAGACATGTAAGAAAACTCACTTGAACTGCCAGTAAGTTAGCATCACTTTTCATACACTTTTTATTAAATATGCTACAATGCTTAGTGACCCAAGCCACATAGTCAGAGTAAAGCATACATGTATGTTTTGGGGACAGTAGATGTGAAATGCTAAAGAGTAAGTCTAACATTTTTGTTGTTGTGTTACTGAAAGCACTGAATAGCTTCTACCTATGGCCAATCTAAAACAAAGCTCACCAAAAGAATTAATTTCTACTTACAACAGAACCACAAAATCTGCTATTGACCAGAAGAAATCTGTTATAGATGACAAACGCCAAGGAGCCCGACTCTGGTTATCCAAAACTTGTCCTGTAATGTATGAGATGCAAAACATCCAGCAATGTTTACTGTGTGACACTGTGTAGTGTATGATGCAAAAACATATCTGCTGAGTCTAGAAGGTGCCAAACAGATGGAGAAACAAACACTTCATGGGCAACGGTAGCAAGTTTCATTTCCTATGGGGTATTGGACAAGTACTGAAATAATCGGCTCACTACCAGCAAACGGACACCGTGTCCAGTCTAACCTGCAAAAAAACCACCAGTAGAGTCTCTATTTCTCTGTATGTGGTTAAGCTGCTTTTCTGTTACACTCCCGATGTCTGCACTTGGACTTTGAAAAGTCCCTAAAAGCTGTTTAGAAGCACGTAAGGCTCAAGCCCAGGCCACAAAGCAGCGAGTGGATGTGGCAGCGACGGTGGCAGCGGGCGAGCCGTGCTACTGGCTCGGGACAGTGTCCGGGGCAGCGGCGGTGCGCGGAAGCAGCGCTCTGCCCAGACAGGCCCGTTGTCCCTCAGACGTCCCCCGCTCGCTGCCCGGGCTCCCGCTTGTCCCCCGCCGCCCGCTGCGCGGCCGCCGACCCGCCGAGGGGACGAAGCGCGACCCTCCCGTCCCCAGCCCCTCACCGTTGGAGATGTACACCATGGCGCTGGGCCTTGGGCGCTGCCCCGTCACCTGCTCTCGGCCCGATTGCGCATGCGCGGCGGGGAGGCGCATGCGCAGAGCCTGCGGGTGCCGGCCCGAAGCCGAGCTTCCGGCAGCCGGGTCTGAGGGGAAGAGGCGGTGTCGGGCGGGACTTGTTGCTGCGGTTCCTGGACCCGATAGGCGTAGGGGCGTGAAGTACCCTCTTAACGGGGCTCCGCTCTCAGCACCTCCGCCCCGCTGCGCGGCCGGCCGGGCGTCTTCAGGTGGCGCGTCTCCTCCCCCAGAGCGGGCGGTTCTGGGTCGCTCAGAAAATGTATTTGTTGTAGTAGCCACACGGCTGTGTGGGCGGTGCCGTGCCCTGTCCTGCCCCAT
>JAAGNO010005227.1:0-10901 GCA_033439905.1 Ceryle rudis | reverse complement strand
GAGGAACTCCCACTGTTGCTAATTGGCTCCGCCTTGGCCCGTGGCTAGTCCATCTTGGTGCTGGCTGGCATTGGCCCATCAGACATAGGGGAAGCTTCTAGCAGCATCTCACAGAAGCTACCTTTGTAGCCCACCCACTAACAAAACCTTACCATGCAAAACCAATACACACAGAATACCACTGAGAAGAATCTGTCTCTGTCTTTTTTACATTCTTCCATGAGATATTTTACATTTTGGTAAGATTGTCCCAAGCCTTTTCTTTTCTAGGCTAAACAATCCCAGCTTTCTCAGTGTCTTATATGGGAGATGCTCCAGTCCTTTAATCATCTTTGTGGCCCCTCACCAGATCTGCTTCAGTATGTCCACGGGGAGGCCAGTAGTGGATATGGCACTCCATGAGTGGGCTCACCAGTGCTGAGCAGAGGGGAAGGATCAGCTCCCTTGATCTGCTGGCCATGCTCCTTCTATGCAGTCCAGAATGTTATTTGACTTCTTAGCTACAAGTATACATAATACTTCAAATTGATGACAAAACACTTAAAATTTATAGCATGCATGTCTATAAAGGTTATTAATTGGAAAATAGTGTTGCAGTATTGATACATCATTTAGGACAGGCTGTGTATGCCCATTTTAACTTCAGTATTGCTTCCCAGGAGCTTAACTGATTTATTCCTTATTCTCAGTCTCTTTCTACCTCTGTGGTATTTTCTTATCACCTTCTGCGTGGTCAGAAACTTGATTCATCCCTCTACCTACAGCTCTTTTATATGCACATCCCCAGTCTTTTTGGGCCTTTCCTCAAAAATCATTTTATTCAATTAGACTTTTTTCAATAAACTTCTAATCTCATATCCACCAGTTCTGGAAGAACTTTAATTAAAAGAAATTGGATTATTTGCAATTAGAAAAAAAACCAAAACAACCCATTAAAAAAGGTAGTGTGTGTTGAAAAGTAAATTCCCCCTACACATGCATATGCAATCAATCAAATGCATTCTGCCTTCCCATTTGTTACAGCTGTCCATCTCCTTACATCTGTACCTTACAACTTTCTGTTTCTAAACTAGACTGTAAACTGCTAGAGGTTGGAATAGCATTTTGTCATATGGTGTATCTGTGAAGTGCCAATTGAATCAGTAGTACTCTTTAAAGCAATTTATGGCTTGGTCTGTGTGGAATTTACAAGTAATTTTTACTAAAAGTAACACATCTAGTGTTAATAAAAGTCAGAAACATTATACATGTTTATCATAAATACAACTGTAACAAATAAAAAGCATGAAAAGAGCTTTAGCAAACAGGATGCTTTAAAGTTGTGAGGTTCCCAGGCCTACTGTATTTGCACAAACCTAATAGCTTCAACTGAAATATATGCAGGTGTATAAGCACCTTTCCTTTCCACTTATGCAACATCAAAGCTTTAAGGAGATACAGAAATGGGTGGAGAAAAAATATTTAAATAGATCTTCCAGTTTTGGCCTTATTAAGACAAAGCTGGAGAAACTGCCTTTCTCCAAATCATGCAGTTTAAAATGAAAATTTTTATTTTTACTTGAGTGGGTTTCTTAAAACCTAATTGGTTTGTGTATTTCTGCCATGTAGAATTGGATCAAGTAGTTTAGATTGGATCATTGGATCTTGAGATTGCACTAGTAATTTAATTAATTTTTAAAAAATTAATACTGACAGAGGAAGCATTTGTAAATGTAGCACTATAGGCAGATTATGAATTAGAATGATTTCCTGATGTGTCATTCTTTGTGTCACCCTTTACAGAGAATGTGGGGCAATGCAAATCTCTGGAGTACCAGCACCTGCCTGCACACAAGTTCTTAGAAGAAGGAGAATCTTATTTAATGCTGGCTGTGGAAGTAGCATTGATAGGGCTGGGACAGCAACGAATAATGCCAGATGGCTTGTATGCACAAGAGAAGGTTTGTCGAAATGAGGAGCAGCTCATTTCTAAGCTACAGGAAATTGAATTGGATGATACTCTGGTGAAGATTTTTCGAAAACAAGCAGTCTTCCTATTAGAAGGTAGCTCAATGTAGATAACTGCTTCTGTAGATTGTCTTCACTTGCACAAGCCCACTGTGGAAACTACCTTACACATTTAAGATGATTTTTGATGTAGAACTCCAGCAAAATTTTATTTCCAGTCTCTTATGAAAATTGAACATATTTCAGATATCACATAACTGTAGAGATAAGTCATCTACCTATAAGCCTTTAATTTTAATTTTTATTGCATTTTGTTCTTTAGATTTGTTGCTTGTCATAATCTCAGTATCCTAATTATACAACCCAGGCTCACAATATCATCAACAGTTCTCGGGTAGCAAATTTCTAAATGTCACTTCTATCCTGAAAAAGCACTGGCAGATTTGTAAATGTATGAAGAGTTTTACCTCTGTTCCCAAATGAAGAGCTCAGAAAATTCACTTAGAATTGCTGGGAGAGAAATATAATATTTTCTTTCTAGCAATTAGGAAAATTACTTGCCTCTGAAGTTTGTATCATACATGAAAATTGAAATATATGGTCAAATATTGAGGTGTAAGGTCTGGTCTTGTGAATAAATTTTGTTTAAGACAACTTGTGTTTGGGAATTAGCTGGTGTATTACAATGAAATCTGTACAAAAAAAGTTCATGCTTTTGCCTTAGCTTTTTGAAAAGGCTTAACATATAGCACTTAAGCCTCATGTTCAGAGAGTAGTCCTGTAGGTTCTAAGGTTGTCTTTCTAGTTTGGGGGTTTTTAAATGGAAGAAAAAGCTTTAAAGGAACTAATTAGCTAAAGGCATGGTCCAAGTTTTGCATGCTTGCTCAAGGGATGGTGGGGATTGTAATACTGCTCTAGGTAAATTGTGAAGACTGTTACACAGCAGTCAGGTTTTGCTTTCTTTCTGTAAGACATTTGTCTTTTAAAAGTACTTTAATGGAAGAGATAGAGTATGTTGTTTAGGGTTCTCAGCTTTGAGTCACTATTATTGCCCAGATCCTTAAAGACTTTGGTACCTACTGATGGTGTCATTCAAAACTGTGGATAAGCTGCACCATAGGGAGAGTTTCCATTATGGTGTGGCTGTAACTGCTATTTATGGCCTTTGGACAAGAACAGCTGCATGCTGGATCCAGCTATTAACTACCATAGAGGGGTCCTATGGATTAGAAAATTAATTTGATGCATGTATTTACTGGTAAGGATGCTTTATGAGGAAAAGGCAGGATTTCTCTCAAGTATTCTCTGATGCTTCTAGTTTACTACTTTGATCACTGATACTCTTTTCGTTTTCTTAGAGTAGTAAACAAGTGATCATAGCAGGAAATCTGCTAAAATAGCTACCTACAAAATTGCTGTGGTGAGCAGTGTGCAATGATGGTCTTGCATTACTGTGTGATGAAAAAGATGGCTTTTCCTGTAATAGCTTCAGTTTATACCAGGTCAGGCAGAAATTGCCAGCTTACATGGAGGAAACCTGTTCAGTGATTTAAGATCCTAATCATAACAATTGTGGTTTTATAGTTAAAGTCCTGGAGATATAATAAAGAAAGCTTAATTCAAGCTGAATAATCTGTTTTCTATGCTATTAATGCAGATTAATGCATAGTCTATGTAGCTACCTTTTAAATGCATGGGAAAGCAGAAAGACTTGTGTTGCAAGAACTAATATAATTATTTGTTTCACTGCTAAGTTAATGGTAGCATATATTTTCATATAAATGCTTTGTCGTGTATTCTTCATGTCCTGAGTTTCTGGCTGGACCACCAACTAACATACATGAAATGTCTTATTTCATTGAAGCAATGCCAGATAGTTTTGAATGGCTTTCAACTTCATTTTAAATGATTGAGAGACACACTGTCACCTACTTAAGCTCCATTGATGTTTCCTTTCTGATCAGCCAAAATCTTCAGAAATGCCCACCTATGGAGCTCAGATTTTTTTTCATGCCTAGTGATTTTCATCTTTGCATTTTGTGCTAAGGCACCAGTCAGAAAAACATTGCCAAAACATCTGTGCTGGTCCATGTTGTTACCATCTCTCTCTCATGGAGTTCATCATCCACTGCAGCAGAAGTAGTTGAATAAATTTTGTGAGTACTCCTCATCTGCATCAGTGTATGGTCAGCCATGTTAGTTTGAACCAATGCTGGAAGATATGACACGTGTGACTGCAGTGAAGAAGTGTGCTCACACAGCCAGCCATCCATCCATCCAAGTGTGGTGGGTTAGAATCTCTAGTAGAAGAGGAAGTAGTAACTGCTAGAACTGCTGGCTGCTATTTGTGCAATAACTGTTCAATAATACTTAATGTAAGGTTCTTATTCTGTATCTTACAACATTTAATGCCTGAACCTCTAACTGCTGAAATAAAAAACCTGCTTGACACAGTTTTCCTATTAATAGGAATAACAGTCTTAAGGTTGCAGGAAAAATATAACAAATGGGATTCATATGCACCATGAACATTCAGAACTCAGCAAGAAAATAATTTTTGGGGTTTTTTTTAATTGTCGTTTCTGTTGTCACTCGACACTGCTGTTATGAAGTTGAAGAACTGCACTGTCTGCACTGAGTGTGAGCTAAATCAATTGCCCCAAAAATGGGAATAGTTTCCCCACAACAAATACCATTTTTAAGATCATTTGGCTATAATGGACTAACAAAAGGAGCTTTGGTCCAAGATCTGACCTAGTCTTCACTGGAGACCCAAGTCCAGACCAAAGGGTTATTTAAATGCCTAATGGCAGGTGAGACATTAATAGAGCTCAGATGCTGCTGTAGTGATTTGACCTGTAATTTTAATTAAAGAAACATGGTTTTCCACTACAACCATTTTTTTTTTTTTCTGGTGGATTTGTGATAAAGCATTTATACACCAACAGAGAGTGCATAGGGATTCATGAGAGAGCCAACTATAGAAGACTCCCTGATGGACCTCCTGTCCACGAACAGAGAAGGACTTGTGGGTGATGTGAAGGCTAGAGGCTGTCTTCTGCATAGTGATCATGAAATGATAGAGTTTTCAATTCTTGGGGAAGGAAGGAGGGGGGGCAGTAGAACTTGGACTTACAGAGGGCAGACTTTGACCTGTTTAGGAGACTAGTTGACATAGTCCCTTGGAGGGCAGTCCTGAAGGACAAAGGACTCCAGGAAGGATGGGCATTCCTCAAAAGGGAAATCTTTAAGGCACAGAAGTGGGACATCCTGGTGTGCCGTAAGACAAGCCGGAGGGGAAGAAGACCAGCCTGGCTGAATGGAGAGTTTTAGCTGGAAGTCAAGAAGAAAAGGAAAGTCTATGGCCTATGTAAGAAGAGGCAGGCAAGTCAGGAAGACTACAAAGATTCCATGAGGTTATGCATGGAGAAAATTAGAAAGGACAAAGACCAACTAGAACTTAATTTGGCTACTACCATAAAAGATGATAAAAAATGTTTCTATAAATACATTAACAGCAAAAGGAGGACTAAGAAGAAACACAGTGACCAAGAATGAGGAAAAGACTGAGGGACAGAATGCCGCCTTTGTCTGTCTTTTTAATACTAAAACCAGTTGTCCTCTGAGTTCCCAGCCCCCTGAGTGGGAAGAAGAGCAGAATGAAGCCCCCATAATCCAAGGGAAAATGATTAGTGACCTGCTACACCACTTCGACACACACAAGTCTATGGGGCTGGATGAGATCCACCCAAGGGTATTGAGGGAACTGTCGGAAGTGCTCATCGAGACACTTTTCATCATTTACCAGCAGTCCTGGCTAAATGGGAAAGTTCCAGTTGACTGGAGGTTAGCAAATGTGATGCCCATCTACAAGAAGGGCTGAAAGGAGGATCCAGGGAACTACAGGCCTGTCAGCCTGACCTCGGTGCAGAGGAAATTTATGGAGCAGATCATCCTGACTGCCATCCTGAGACACATGGGTTTATGAAAACAGGTCCTGCTTAACTAACCTGATATCCTTCTATGACATGGTGACCCACTTAGAGGATGAGGAAAAAGCTGTGAATGTTGTTTATCTGGACTTTAGAAAAGCTTTTGACACCTTTTCCAACAGTATTCTGAAGAAACTGGCTGCTCATGGCTAGGATGAGTGTATGCTTCACTGCATTAAAAAATTGGCTAGATGGTTGGGCCCAAAGAGTGGTGGTGAATGGAGTTAAGTCCAGTTGGTGGCCAGTCACAAGTAGTGTTCCCCAGGGCTCAGTATTGAGGCCTGTTCTGTTTAACATCTTTATCAATGATCTCAGTGAGGGGATTGAGGGCACCCTCAGTAAGTTTGCAGACTACACCAAATTAGTCAGATGTGTTGCTCTGCTTGAAGGTAGGGAGGTTCTATAGAGGGACCTGGACAGGCTGGATCAATGGGGATGAGGTTCAACAAGGCCAAGTGCTGGGTCCTGCATGTGGGTCACGATAACCCCATGCAATGTTACAGCCTTGGGGAGGAGTGGTTGGAAAGCTGACCAGCAGAAAAGGACCTGGGGGTGTTGGCCAACAGACAACTGAGTATGAACCAGCAGTGTGCCCAGGTGGCCAAGAAGGCCAACATCATCCTGGCTTTTATCAGAAATATTGTAGCTAGCAGAACTAGGGACTAGGACTAGGGTGTGGCCACACCTTGAATACTGTGTTCATTTTTGGGCCCCTCAACTACAAGAAGGACATTGAGGTGCTGGAGCATAACCAAAGAAGGGCAACAAAGCTGGTGAAGGGTCTAGAGACCAAGTCTTACAAGTAGCAGCTGAGGGAACTGGGCTTGTTTAGTCTGGAAAAAAAGGAGGCTGAGGGGAGACCTTATTGACCAACTACCTGAAAGGAGGTTGTATTGAGATGGGTGTTGGTCTGTTCTCCCAAGTAACTAGCAATAGGATGAAAGGAAATAGTTCAAGTTGCTCCAGGGGAGGTTTAGGTTGGATATTAGAAAACTTTCTTCACAGAAAGGGTTGTCAAGCACTGGAACTGGTTTCCCAGGAAAGTGGTGGAGTCTCCCTCCCTGGAGGTATTTAAAAGACGTGTAGATGTGGCACTTAGGGACATGGTTTAGTGGTGACCTGGCAGTATTGAGTTAATGGTTGGACTTGATGATCTTAAAGGTTTCTTACAACCAGAACAATTCTATGATTCTATATACACAATATAAATACACAGACGCAATGCTAGGATTATCACCTTCTACTTTTGCATACCACAGACTTGCTGCATGAGCCCCATGGAGCCCTGGGACCTTTCTGTCATTTTTATGTGCACTGGTCATGTGCTTAGTACTGTACAATTTACAGTCTGTCTTGCCATCTCATAGAATATGTGGTGCTTAATATACTCATATTTCACAAAAATATCAACGTAAGTTTACCTTTTGGACAGCAAAATGTCTCTGAATACCAGTTCTAATTCACGGTATAGTGAATGTTTTTAAAGGTCCAGAAGTTGGATTTTAACAGTCTATAAGACTGACATTCTCTTTCTCTTTCCCACAGCTGGACCATATAGTGGTTTAGGCGAAATCATCCATCGAGAGAGTGTTCCAATGCACACATTTGCCAAGTATCTTTTCACCTCTCTCCTACCTCATGATGCTGAATTGGCATACAAAGCTGCACTGAGAGCCATGCGGTATGTATTCACAAGTCATCTAGAAAGAGCACAAGTAGTGGTTTGGAAATGGGGAAAAAGCTTGGCAATCGAGACGTAGTATTTTTTCTAAAAAAAGCATTGTTCTCTTTAAGGAGAAATTACTTTGTTTCTGTCATCTGTAAAAGCAATTGATGACTGTAGTAACTACATTATAATCTTTTATAAATTCACAATTAGTGTTTACCTACAACTGTAAAACAGCATTCTATGTTACAAATCCTTCTAGAATTCCATTCTTGGGGCATGTGGGGCATTTATGTTAACATCTTTAGTACGTGTGTTCTCTTACTCATGGTTTTGTGTGTGTGTGATGGTAGGGGTGAGGAAAAGAGGAAAAAGGCATCTCTCCAGCAGTTTCAGGATCATCTGCTGATAGGACTATTTGTTCCAACAGCCTTCTTTATAAATTAACTCTCACTGATACATTTGAAACCATATAGTATGGTCTGATCCAGTACTTTTTTATTGTGCTTCATAACTAAACAGTGTTGCACACTTCTAAGTGAATGTTGGGATTTAAATGGAGTATGTCATATGGCAACAAACTGTCTGACTCACATCTCATTTGTCTTCAATAACGGGGGAAAAAGATGTTTCTCAGGGCATGCTCAATGTGTGTTGGCTTTATCTCAGGGCAGGCCAGATTGTTAATGGTGGCCTAGGAAGGGCCTTCTGATGGAAGTTCCAAGGGCCTAATTGATCAGTGATAAATCTATATTGTCCTCATACAGTGCAGGGAAGAAACTGGTCCTATCTGGAATGTCTGGTCACTGTGAAGCACTCATAGTAAATGGTAGTTGACAAAGAATGGATACAACTGACTACTAAGAGCAATCAAGTCCCAGATATTTTTTTTTAAGTGTTGGGTTTTCCTGGTCATTATTATCAAGAATGATTGCACAGTGATTGAAGGACACACTATCCATGTATGTAGCATTTAGCTTCATCAGAGAGGTTGTGTCCTAGTGGTTTGGAGGTATGTATTCTGGAGCTAGTTTCTCCAGAAAGCTACATGGGGTGAAAATAATCCTGTGTTCAAAAGACTAAATGGGACGGCATGCATAAGAACAAAATATAGCTACTATCAGGTCAGGCCAAAGGTCTGTTTAGCCTGTTTGGTTTCTTTTTTGCCTCCAAGAGTGTCTAATAGTGGATGTTAGGGAAGGAGTCCAAGAAATACAAAAAGTGATCTTTCATACTTGCTGCTTATGATTAGTATTTTAGAAAATAGATTGAGAAGACAAAAGTGTGTTACTGATAAGCTATTGAGAACATTCAGATGTATTATCAGAAAGCTGTCAGGGACATCTAGGTACACCCCTTTTCTTTCATTACAAGTTAAGTGCATCAATAACCCTAGTCATACCAGATCAGCAAGATAGTACAACATGTGTAGTGTGTGGTGGGGTTTTTTATTATTATTTTTGCTTTTTTAAGAAAAAAAAAAGTTTAATTTTATAAAGTAGACTTGCGTCCTTGTATTTAATTCCAGTCACTACCTTCAAGTGTTTCTCAGAGATTGTTTGCGAGGAGTTTTCTTCCTTAAATTACTAAGACCATGTTGAAAGGCTGGAATAGACATCTATCAGCATCTTTGCACACTGCACTGAATGCTTGAATGAACATGATGGCAGCATGCCATTCCTCTTAAAGAAGGATTTGGGCTTTCCCCAGAAACAAATCATAGCTGAAAACTTCTTTTCTGGAAGTTTCCTTTCTCAACTGGAAAACAAGCAAGGCACTGAAAGATCCAAATGATGAAATCTCTAGTTAATCATGGGGAGTTCCAGCCATCTTTTGTTATGAAGCTGCCATCAACCAAAGAAGTTACTTCTCAAACAGACCAATATAAGAAAGAGTCTGTTTGTTTCCATCTGGTAAAATCACAGGAGACATCAGCATAATCAGGGATGTTCTCTATGGCTCTCTTGACATCACTATAAGGCAGATGATAGTTCAGCCTTTTTATATATTTTTTTAATGTATTTGGCACTCTTAAGAAATATGGACTGCTGTCCTGAACTGTGGTGATGGCAGGTATAGACACTTTGTATTCCATGTCTGTATTGCCTGGCATTTCTCAAAAATTCTCATAAAGAAGGTCGGTTCCTCTTTTCATTCACACCAAAGTGATAGTTCAGTGTACAAAGCATTCCTGATACAAATGAAAAAATAACTAAAACTAAACTTTGCTCTGAGGAGGGGAAAGAAGAAAGCAAATATGAAGATTTAATGTCTTTCTTATGTTTGTGAGGTGGAATGGATTAGAAGAGGGAAATTTGACCATCCCTTCCTCCATTGATTGGGTAAAATATTTCTGCATAGGAAGCTGTATGGTTGCTCATGCTTGTAGAAGTGGAGCATATTTCTTTATTCACTTGAACATTTATCAAAGGAGTTAACTTCAAGTTATCAAAGGAGTTACCTTCCCAAGACTACAGATAGTTGGTCTCCAGATATGTGTTTAGTGTCAATCTACACACAAGTCTACACACGTAATTGACCCATGATGGCAACTCTGGAGTATTTTGCCTCTGTATATTCAAAATAATCTATTGCTATTTTTTTTTTTTTAAATCCTCTTTTAGTGTGTGGAACACTCAGTGTAAAATCAGTGGAAGCTGAGACCATAAGGCCTTTCATGCACATGCATCTCAGGTCTGCAAGGACAAGGTGTGCTATCCTTGATGGTCACTTCTGTCTACAGTTCTCTGCTTGCAGCACTGAAACATATAGAGGAGAGCCTTGGAGAATGTGGATCTGTAGTCACCTAGTTGACTGCTCACTTGGCATCTGAACATGAATGTTTGGCTTAGTTTGGCTGATCCCTTGTTAAGCCTGAATTTTAACCCAGGCTTTGGGAGTCAGACTTTAATGGTGATGTTTAATCACAAAGTAGCTTTGCTAAAGCCTAGCTAAATAATTGATGTTTGAAAGGGAAAAAAGGTGAAGAATGCTAAATCTGCTTGTGCTTGTTATGATGTTCCCTAATCTTGCCAAAATTGCATGAAAGCCACCAATTCACAACAAAATTCTTTTCACAGCAAAGGAACATAGAAACTGGCAATGAAATTCAAAGTAACAAAAGATTTCCCCAAAACAATGTCTTCCTTTCATGGTCTTTATCTATTTACAGTTACTCATAACCTGATAATCCTTTTTGCATTATGTAGTTGTATAGAAGAATTCCTTGTTGATCAAGGACATGCGGTGGCCCTTGAAGGATTGGACAACCCTGACTTAAGGCTTGTAGAGTAGAA
>JAAGNO010005225.1:0-28920 GCA_033439905.1 Ceryle rudis | reverse complement strand
TTCCTTCCTTCCTTCCTTCCTTCCTTCCCCGTGTTCTTACTCTCTCCCTTTTTTCTCTCCTGCCCTCTCTTTTCTTTCCCCTTACCCTCCTCCTTCCCTGCAGGACTCTCTTCCAGTCAGTTCTCCCAGGTTCCAGGGGGCCCTCCCATAGAGAAACCAGCACCAGAGGAAGTTGCAGGTGACGCTTCCCAGTGAACTGGGTCTGGCTATGCCGTCCCATCCCTGCCTGGTGGTGCCATGGGTGCCCTGGTAGTGAGGTGCTCTTTATCTCCATGTATTTGTGGTTGAAAGCCATGGCTCCAGGAACAATTTCTTCCCCATAAGGGTTGTGAAGGTCTGTCCCAGGCTGCCCAGGGCAGTGGTGGAATTTCCCTCATCCCTGGAGGGGTTTCAAAGCCCCACGTGGAGCTGTGGTGCTGAGGGCCATGGGTTAGTGGTGCCCTGGCAGTGATGGGTTAATGCTTGAACTCGATGATCTTGAATGTCTCTTCCAACCCAAACACTTCTATGACAGCATTCAGCCAGACAGCCATGGGCTCTGTCAGGGATAGCTGGGTTATCTCCTGCTCTCATCTGCAACACGGTGGATCGAAGGCTCGGGACATCTCCGTTTATCTGTAGAGCAGGAGCTGGTGCAGTGTAGCTCTACTGCTCTGCCCACAGCAGGTCAAGCCTTGGCCTTCTCAGAATGCTGCAAAAATACCTCTGCAAAAAAAGGCCCACCAGCCTGATGATGGCTTTTCCAAGTCAGCAGGGGCTCTGTTCCCGTGTGGGTGAAGCACTGAAGCTGGAGGCTGGAGGCCACGGGGCAGGGTTTGGACCAACACTGCAGTCTGGGCACCTCACCGCTGGCAGTGTGCACAGCGCATGGCCCTGAGTCTCCGTGGCTCGACCAGCTTGAATCAGCCACCATCCATGCGCTGTGCTCTCCTCATCATCCACCTCCCCTATGGACCATCTCCAGGTGTTTGCTGCTCCTTTCAAAACCGATTCCATTCCCTTCTATGCCATCTACCAGCTTCTTTCCCAGTTCCACCTCAGTTAATCTGATTCCATTGTCTTCCTCTAATTAGCTCCTTGTTGGTGTTGGTTTTTTAGCCATGCAATTGGAGCGAACACAAGAGGGAACAAGAGAAGGGGGTTCGTTTGATGGAAACAGCTGTCATTTCATCCCCCAGAGGGGCCTGCTGGAGAATAGAGGGAACAGGGATCTGTCTGGCAAGTTGGAGACCTTCCTGGTCCTTCCTGGCCAAGGTTTCATCTGGGGAGAGGGGTGGGAAAGGAGACATTTGCTAAAGGACTCATCAGTGGGCAGCTTGGAGGAATTACACTGGCTAGAAATCCCAGCAGATGCCTCACAAAGGTTCCTCTGATTCACATCTCTTTTAGCCCGCTGGCCTTTGAATGAAAACCATTCTCATTAATGGAGCTCATTATAATCACTCTCACAGGCTGATAAGGATCTGGAATGGAGGCCGATTCCTGAGCTTCTTAACAAGATTTGAGTTCATACGGTACTCGTGGAGTTTCTGGAGGGCTCTGAGGACACAGGATGCTCTGTTGCCATGACACCATGGTGTCACCCTGCTCGGTCAGTGTCCCCTGGAAAGGCAGTCTTCTCAGGGGGGATGCCATTGACTCAGCCTGGCTGTGAACATGGATCGTGGAGGATTCAGAGGAAGCCCTTTGGCTTTGAGATGGCTTAAGGATCAGAGGTCCACCCATCACAGATCTTCCCCTCTGGGGACCAGGGTTCTTTGGACTAACAAACAAAACAAAGGCAGGAGGGAAGGCTGGCTTTGGCTTCTGTCGCTACTGAGGAAGGACACAGTTTGTGCATTCCCTGCTTAGAAGGTACATGATGCCCTCTTCCCAGGCCTGCTGCTATAGGTTGGTAAATCACTCATCTTCTCCCACCACACCCTGCAGGATCTGCCCAATCTGTGCTGTTGCCCCAGAAAGCCAAACGTGGAAGGAACATGGTTATGGCATCGTCTCCATCAGTGGGTGCTGCTGCTTCCCCCTTGCTGGAAGTGACTCCTGACAACCTGCTAAGGACAAGCAAACTCAAGACTTGCTGTGCTGAGCTGATCACACCCAGCCTGCAGGAAAAACACCTTCCTGCAGGAGGGCTGGGACTTTGGAAATCCACAGCTGACAGCACCTGGCTTCGCGTCCCTCAGCTTGCTGACGAAGCCGGAAGAGCGTCCACCCTGCTGTGAGCACCCACGTGCCCAGCATGAGCACGGTGCAGCAGGGGAGGGCCAGGGCTCCAGCCGCAGCTGGTGTTGGATGGCGAGGGTGCCAGCTGGGCATCAGGCACCAGTTCCCCCAGCCTTTAGCTGAACCGCGGGGCCCGATGCAAGTGGATCTGAAACTCCCGGCCCCCTCCGAGCAGTGGGATCCGTCCTCTTTCTGACAGGCCCGTAACACTGGCTAACACTTGTGGACTGACAGGTGAGAAGAAGGCCAGCAGCAGGCAGGCAGGTGCAAACTGGAAATGCCCCGAGGCTCAGGTTCTTTTTGTTCTCAAGGGATTCTTCATTTGCCAGCTTGCAGGCAGGGCAGGAGGTGGGGACACAGCCTGGGACTGTTTGTCATTTTCAGAAGGGGTCACTGCTGACAGATGTCCTCAGAGCTTTTAGAGCCTGCAGAGCTGCTAAACACTAATTTTTTAAATGAAGTTGTCAACTGATCTGTGATTTGATTGCGCAATTGCAGCGTTCAGGATAAATCATGCAGAAAATCATCTAATTAAACTAATAAGGAGTCCAAGGCAGGAGATGTTCTCTGATTGTTGCCTTGGTCACAGGAAGGGGAGAAAAGGCCCCTTTTGGGCATTTTTTTTTTTTTCCCAAGGCAGGGATAGAAATGAGCCTAATGTGTAATTTCACCTGGACCTTCCTATGGTCTGGGAGGCCCTGGGTGCAGTGGGCTGCATAGATCCTTGCATAGCATTTCAAGGGTTCGCCCACCCTGCTGTGATCAAAGAATCTTCTGCATTTTCACCATTTTCTGTGGTTTTCCCTGTGTTTTCCTTGACTGTGTGGCAAGATGAGGGATGGTGTGGAGCAGCTGGTTACGTGTAGTCAGCCTCCCTGGCTGTCCTCCTCAGAAGATGGCACATGTCAGAGCATATGCAAGGCTCTAAAGCAGGATTTAGACCCCAGAACAGAATTTGGACAAGGTGGCAGACCTGATTCTTGGAGTCTTGTAAATATGTATCAGGAGCTTTACTGACAATAGCCACTTGGGACTTTGTTTTTATGTCACAAATGAAAAACAGCCACCCAGGAGCCCCCGCTCTGCCCTGTCTGACCATATTCAGTGCTCATGAGAAGCACTAATGCTTTCCCCAGAAGCTAAATGCCCGTTCCCAGGAGTGGGGGTTAACAGGTTCCCAGTACCAAACATCATCTCCTGAATTACCTGTAGTCCCCTGGTGCAATGGCACCAGCTATATGATGGTTTTTAAGCCCCCTCTGAGCAGTCTAGAAATAGAAAGGCACTGGGGGCATCTTGTATCTGTTCCATTCTCAACCTAACCTCCGAGGCTCATGCAATTCCATAACTGCTGAGAAATACAGGAACACGTCTGGAGGGGACCTCAAAACTTCTGGAAGGTCATCAGTCTTCCCAGATGTTTTGTCTCTCTTGAAACCATCCGTACTCTGGGAGTTATCACTTTGGGGTTCTGGTTTTAAATTTGCTGGGAAGTGCAGTTTCATAGCGTGGGACAGACCAACCAGTTTGGGTCCAGTTCAGCCAGTGCAATAGCTTAGCTGAGGAGCAGAAAGGGACGGAGAGTGAAGTAGAGAACATGCCAGAATGTGTCAGTGTTCCACAGATCCAACGTTTCATCCTGAAGTAATACCTTTCTTCCAATGTTGCTTTTAACGAACAAGTAAAAATAAAGGTGTTAAATCACCCCAAAGGAAAAGGTGTTGGTTTGGGTTTGCCTACATAAAGGGGTGTGTGGGGTGCCCTGTAGTACATTGCCCTCTTTTTCTCCTCTCTCTCAATTATTTTTGGTTTGGTCACCAAACTGAAAAAAAAAAATCATCCTTTGCAGTGCTTTAAGTAGAATTCCATGTCAGAGATTTTCTTGAGTAATGGCAGCAGCAGGGCCGTTGGTGGGAAGGGCGGTGAGAACAGCATTAATACCAGCTCTGCGCCTGGGTCTAGGAGAGCTGTTAACTCACAATAACACCTTGGGGTATTATTGATTTTCAAAGTGACTGGCTTGTTTTTGACAGCATAATTTTGTCACTCCCTGGGTCATTTTACTTTCTAATGGGAAGAAAAGTCAGAGGATCAGACTGCTCTTTAATGGAGAAAGAGCATCCTGGTTATCCAGCTGTTTTGTGATATGGGGGAAGGGAAATACTCCTGAAAGTTGTGAGGTTGGTTGAAAGTCATCTGCTATTTGTTCCCAACTTGTGTCAAGCAGACTTGGGTAAAGCCGGATCCTTCTGCTCTGAAAGAGTACAAGTGTCAGTTCCCTCTGACTACGTAGAGTCTCCACTGAAGCTTCCAAAATGTACTTGATGGCAGGGGGTAGGTCAGTGCCTGGAAGGCAAGGGAAATGTTTTTCTCCACTGTGTCCTAGTGGGAAATCAAGGAAAGCAGAATACTGCCGCACAAATGTCCCTTAGTTCTTCTCATGGAGGAGAGGGGCTGACCCATCTGTGTGCTGGTGGGGATCTCCCCAGACTGGCAGAGCCCTGGGTAAGCCAGCACTGCTGACATCTGCAGCTCTTCCTCTCCCTCCATCTGATCTCTGTGCTGCTCCACACGTTTGAGGCAGCTTTACCAGCATGTGTATGAGGGGAACGTGCAGAGCAGCGCACAAATACCCATCGATAGGTGAATGTGTCCCCTCTCCTACTCCTCTTCACTGTTCTGGCCTTGGGGTTCAGCATGGTGAGGAGCTGGGGAGTGAGGGATACTCTCTGCTCTCAGGCATCTGTCGCCTGTGGGGAATATCATCTACCTTTCCGTTCATCACCCCAAGCAAGGCTCGAGCTGTATCTAATCTCTTGGGAAGCAGATCAGGTTCTCATGTTACTGATGCCTTCAGCTGAGTGAAGATAATCACCTTGGGAGCCTCTCGAGGAGGAACAGCTGCTCAGGCCTGGGGTGCAGTATTCAAGCACTCCTTGGCCTAACTTCAGAATACTCCCACCTTTCTGAGAATCCCATCGGAGAATATTTCCTCATTTCTATTTAACTTTGGCTACTACCAGAGTTAAAGATCCTGGACTAAGAAGCAACAGGGCCCTTTTTAACTTAGTTTAAGCATACAGTGTGTGTTTGACTTCCAGGTTGGCTTTATTTGTTGGTTTAATTTACCTGTAGGCATTTCAAAGTCAGGTCTATTGGCAGATTTCCTGTTCAAATCCAGATACAAATCTCCATTGGAAGAACAATTTACATTGCAGGAGCTTTTTTAGGGTTCCCCTGTTTACCCGTACACCTCTATCCATGCTCCACAGGGTGACCAGGAGGAAACCCATGTATGTGGAGACCCTTCCCATCCCTCCTGCCGCGCACCACAACTGGTCCTTTTCCTCTGCCCCTTCCCCACCCCTTCATCTGCAACTCTGAAGGGTGATCACAGTCTCACAGAGACCTCTGATTTATCCAGCCGGTAATCTCAGCAGGTGCAAAGAATGGAATCCACCACCCAAAGCGGGGATCTTATCTAATCCAGTCAGAGCAAGGCCCCTGGATTGCTCAGGACTGCTAGAGGATGGATAGTGGCACTTCATCGCCACTCAGATGAGGGGAGGGAGTCAGGGCCTGCCCAAAGGAGAGGGACAGGGTTAGGTTCTCCACATCCCTGACCTTGCAAGTGGGAGCCTCTGCCCTGGTGTTAAAGCTGGCAGCAGGAATGCACTCAGGGCCCATGCTGATGGCCAGGGAGCATTGCTGCTGGGCCCTGCGGTGGCCAGAGCCTCACACAGCCATGCTTTCTGTGGCTCAGCTCCTGAACAAAGAGCAGAGATCCTGCATGATGGTACCAGTTTGCCCGTTTCCCATGGGAAGGGAGATGGAGGCGTCTCTCCATCCTGCTCTGAAGGGCATGAAGGTGGTCACAAGTGCTGAGAAACCTCCTGTGCCTTCTCAGTACAGCCCCCCCTCCCCAGCCAGTGGCAGAGCTGTTTAGAAATGTTGGCCTGTTATTGTCCCTTTAAGACTTAAACTGTAAATCTCCAGTTACCAACTTTCCCAGCGGTTGCTGGAGGATCTAGGGGCAAAGAGAATAGGTGTGGCTGGGGAGAGACCTTGGGCAGATAAGTTTCCAGCAGCTTATTATCTTCTGGGGAGATTTCAATGCGTGTGAAATACGAAGCTGCTAATTTGTATTTTAATATTCCTCTTGTGTCCCATCGTCTGTATAAATTAAGTAAATTCAATCAAAGGATATCCCTTATCTATCGCACGCGTGTGCCTTGCTGGGGAGCTGGGTCGGTTACAAAGCGAGAGAGGACGGGAATAGAAATCGGAGATCTTTCCCGATACATCAAAGTCAGACAGAGGGAGAGCATTGATCGCAAGCAGCTAGACAACAGCCTGTGCAATAAAAAACAAAAAAAAACCCAAACAAAAAAAAAAGAAGGAGGAGGAAGAAGCAGCAGACAGAACAATCTCTCTTCTCTCTTCCCTATCAGCATCCTGAGCTTTGAATTACAAGTGAATGAGAGCTGACTTATTCCTTTTTTGAGGGAGAAACACACGCAGAGGAGTCAGGTTAGCTAGAATTATGGGTCCCCTGGCCACCGTAGATTGGCCCCCTCGTGTGCCTGTAGTATTTTGTATTACTGTTTATGGGGCTAACTTTAATGTCTTAATATATATGTGCAGTGTGCCAGAATTACAGCCGGAGGGGGAACCGTAACTTTGAACTTCCTGACTTTTGTGCCTGTAAAACCTCAGTTGTAATGTTAATTTACTCAGGGTTTTTTTGGCGGTTGTTGTTGTTGTTAGTCGTTCCTCGCCCCATTTCTTCACAGAGGCAAGGACAAGGAGGGAGAGCGGCATCATGCTCATCAGATGCTACGAACAAGAGATCGGCACTGGCAGTCCCCAGGCGGGCTGCGGCTGTTGGTGCTGCTCTGGGGAGATGGGAGTTTAAAGGCTGCGCTCTGGCACAGAAGATGAAAAACGAGGCCTGGAGCTGTGGCAATAGCAACACGTAACTGTGCTTGTGGGGAGCAGGCTGGCTTAGGAGGGTTTGGTGTTGCTGTAGCACCCTCATAAACCTAAGGATGTGGGAAGCAGCACTGTAAAGCTGGGGGCAACGTGTCGCCCTGGTGGGACCAGGAGGGCAGAGCCGGGGAGACAAGCAGTGGGTGCCAGATCTTGTTCTAGTCTAAGTATTAAAGCCAGGAGAGCCCCAAGGTAATTCACCGGTGCAGGCACAGCTTTATGGCTCCATGCTGGTTAGTCTGGAATCCTCTTGCTAAAGACAGGGCAGGTCCCACCTCCAGTCAGACCCTGCAAGTACTGGCAGTACTGGCAGTATGTGAACGGTGAGGACGGTGAGGATGGTGAGGATGGTGAGGATGGTGAGGACAGTGAGGATGGTGAGGATGGTGAGGACAGTGAGGATGGTGAGGACAGTGAGGACAGTGAGGATGGTGAGGACGGTGAGAGCTTCCCCAGCCAACTAGAGGTGGGTTGTTTGTCCAGGAGTGCAAGACTTTGTTTAGTTTGCAGGTTGCATAACATTTTAAAGACTTTCCTCTTTCTTTTACTTGTGAAAAAAGCCTAGGAAGCCATCAAGTTTTAAGTGAGGAAACTGTTCTCTTGAATGATGTGCACAGTTTCCTCCACATGTCCCGTGCAGATTCCCCAATGCCTCAGTCAGAGCAGGCACAGAGGGATGGTTCTCTTCTGTTCAGCTGCTTCCCTTCACTTCGTTTATTGAGATCTCTGAGTTTTAAGGTCCCTAATTCTGTGTCGAGTGCACTTGAAATCAGCTCAAAAGCTTTGAGGGAGGGCAGACACACTGACAGATGGACAGACTCATGCACTGAAACAGTTTGATTGCTCCAGTGTTATTTCCATCAGCCACCTGATTGGAAAAGAAATTAAGGCAAATATGATTTTGAAGGGGAAAAAACCTATAAATTCTAGTTTAAGGAAAGCTGAAATGAAATATTTCAGCCTTTCTGAAAACACATTGTTCCTTCAGGCACCAGAACCTGTCTCTGTTGGAGACTCTCACGTAGGCAGGGAGTGGAGGAGGCTCAGAAAGAGCAGGTGAGTGGCAGGTCTAACTGGGCTGGCTGGGGGTGGTTTGTTCTGGGTGTCTGCATGGAGCTGTGCTCTCATCGCCTGCCAGGCACAGCCTGTGCTGTCAAACCAGGGGAATGCTTCCCTCAAACCAGGGCACTCCAGCACGGCTGCTGGGCCATCAGACTCAAGAGCCTGACAAGAGCATTGGTTCTCTCCCTCTCTTCCTAAAAGTTCTCCCTCTTCCATCCTTGCCCAAATCTCTCTCCTAAACAACTAAATGCACCAGAGCCTGATGCCCTTCTCAGGTGACGATCTTGAAAACAACAGTACCCCAAGAGACTGTTTGGCCCTGATACAACCAGGAAAGCAGAGGAGAGAAAGAAGCCGCAGCAAAATCCCGCTCTCTGCCAGGAATAACCCCGCTGCTCTGTCTCTGCTCCCCTCTTCAAACTGCTCAGCGCTGCTGAGCATTTGCCAGCTGCCTCTGACCCTTCCCTATACAAAGCCAAGGCATAATGAGGCATAACAGGGCCGAGCCATTCGCCTGAAGACTCCTCTTCTTTACTCTACTTCTCACTGCGCGGGGAGGGGGGAGGCTCAAAACCACCTGCCCTGCCCCAGAGCCTCTGTCCTCAGCAGCGTGCAGCAAACACCACACAACCCTCCCAAGGATTTCAGCTCATTTTCCCCCAGGCCGGTGTAGCATTAAGTTCTTATATCCAAAAGCAGACTTTCAAATTGCTGCCTGGTGTGTTACATAAATCCTCACCGGGTTCCTCCGAGACTGAAGCAATTACACTAGGTGCTGAGGAAGCAAGTGAGAACTCAAAGAAAGGTTAAAAGAAGAAGGAGGGGGTAAAGAAAAAGAAACAACAAAAATCCCAGCCCTGGTAGCAGCTTGGAGTGGGAGGGAAGCCCACCTGCTCAAAAGAAGGCTGCGTGACTTGTGTGGAAATCACTACATCTTGGCCTGTTCCAGCCAGGGCCCGAGGGAATTTCACTCGTCTCTAACAGTGATGAAGATCTGGAACATTCATTTAGACCCTAAAGCAGGAGAAACAGCTGTCAGCGGGGCCCAGAGAAACTGTGGATGGGTCCTAGAAGTCCATGCTTATGAAGGCATTATCTGGATGCTCTCCAGTCAAGGACATTCCCCTCTGTATGGACCTCCCTGTTTCCTCTACCCACTTATCGGGGTGTGCCAGGGTGCTCTGGGAAGGGCTGGTCACCCCACCTCACCTTGATCTTCAACAATAGATGGCAAACAGCTGAAGTCTGTCTCCTTACAGCCAGCAGAAATCATAAAAAGTTTCTCTGGAGAGCAGTTGAAAGCTCATTGAGCCTGCCCAATGCATGTGTTGGAGCCTTTCCAAGGTCCATCTGCAGCGTGAGATCAAGTGAGGAACCAGGACCCAGAGACTGAGTTGAAAGACCTGAAATTTCCTGGGGCAGGTCCTGGGTGCAGAGATGGCATCTCCAGTCACCAGCTGAGGGTCACTTGTGCTCTGGGCAGGCTCCTCAGCTCAGCCAGCGCAGCGATTCCACTGTGGGTCTGGCTCAGTCATATCCAACCTGGGACTCTCTCCAGTGCCTTAAAGTCAGCTGCAAATGTAAGCTGTTACTTTCCTTGCCTTCCCATTTCCCCACAGGGCAATAATCTCCATTAGCGAACATCTCCAAAGTGCTTCCAGATCAGTGTGTGGAGCCTGATGGCTCAAAAGCTTCCCCCGCTCTTGATGCAGAAGTGCTGTTTTCCCAGAGCTGCTCTGTGCCTAATGCAGGCAGCACAACGTGAGCCTGCTCTCCCTGATGATTTGCTCTCCCTTAGTCCCATAATGTTGTTTTCCTTCACAACCTGACAGCTCCAGTGCCTGGCCGAGAGCTAACTCTGGGGGGAAGAGAGGTTAGGGTTGAAGTGAATACATCAAAGAGATTTACCAGGGATGCCTGGATTCATGGTGCTCATAACACATGCATTTCCCTAATAGACACAGGCATGGATTTAACTGTCAGGCAGTTGCATTAAGAAAATGGATAGCGCATCCTGGAGACATCTGAGCTCTGGTGGAGAAGGAGGCTTAGTCCAGGTAGGCTGTTCTGGCAAAAGTGTCACAAACTGGTCGGAGGGTCCAATAACAGATATCATTCCTAGCTGCCCTGGGGCAGCGAGGCAGCCCCTGTAACCTGCCTTCAGCGGAGGCGAGAGCAAAGCCTGGGGAAGCTGGAGCGGAGGGCCGTGCGCGGGCATGGGGCCCACATGCTAACGCACCAGGAGGCCCAGGCAAGCCTGCCACGCTGCGGCGGGCTGACAGGGATCCCCGCCAGGGAGAACGGCCGGTCTGCGGACACCTGAACAAGCGAAGGGTGCAGCCTCCTTCCAGGGGGGTGCCAGTGAGCTATGGGAGCTGTGGGCGATGCACAGCCCATGGTCAGCCCAGAGCAGGCAGCTGGTGCTCCCCCAGTGCCCTGCCGAGCAGTGCTGGGGTGGAGCTCAGTCTCTGCAGGTGGTAACATGGCCTCAGCTGGGCAAAAACGTGGTCTTGGGACCTTCAGGTCACAACTCAGCTCATGCTCTTAGGCTGTGTTCCCAGCAGGGCCTGGCTGAGGACCCTCTTCCAGATTTTACTTGTTTCACTTTTGACATCAGGCCCTTTTATTTCCCAGGCAGGTGTAGTCTGCAGAACTGCCTCACTCTGCCTCTGCACAATCTGACAGAGACAAGGACCTAAAAAGGCTAAAGAAAGTCTAAGAAAAATAGGAGAATCTGTGGGCTACTGACATCTTTCCTACTATCTCCAAGCACCTTTGAAAGACTTGTCTCTTCCTTTGAAAGAGCCAGATAGCCCTTCATCTGGGAACTGTACGAGCCTCAGACAGCTTCAAAGCAGGATGGCTGCATTTACGGTCCCAGCTGCGGGGACTTTCAGAGTCTATATTTAGGCTTTTCTGTAGGATAAGGGACAGGCAGCATGGTTTCTGCTGAAGAAAATTGTGTTTCTCCGACCCGCTTAAATCCTTTGGATGAGTTAAGAGACCAGTGGATAAAAGGGAATGAGAGAGTATATATACACACACTCCTTCTTTTGAATTTCAAAAGCCATTTTTGATAAAGCCCCTGACAGAGAGCTATCAAGGCATGATGGTGACCAGGGGGTGCGAGTTAAAATCCCTGTGATAGATTAATGCTGTCGGAGAGAATAGGAAGAAATGGGCAATTCCCAGCAGGGGAAATCGTGATTGTCAAGGGTTCTTGCAGGTCAGCGTTAGATGGGAATATTGCTCGGTCTATTTGTTAATGGCTGTGGCCGGGGCTGACGAGAGTGGTAGGTAAGTTTGCTGATGGCACATTTTTGTATTTGTTTTCAAGACTAAAAGGGAGCGCAGAGTAACTTTGACAGAGCTGGGAGTCTGCTGTCCCTATTTCCACCTCTGACTTAAGCTGGCCCAGCTCTGCTGCCAGGAAGTGCCTCTGATTTGCGTTCAAGGCCTTTTTGCTTGGAGGCGGCGAGGGAGGCAGACTGGAGAGCACTGGCGACCGCGCCAGGCTGCTCGCTGCCAGCCGCCCCCGGCCAGCACCGCACTGCTTCGGCTGCCACGTTCCACTGCCGTATGTCCCCAGTCTGCGGGCTGCGGCCCTGACTGCCCAAGTCAGGATTGCTTCCCAGCACACGAGAAGGGTTTCTAATTAGTCTGCAGCCCTGCCAAGATGTTGTGAGAAGGAAGTTAATTAGCAGAATACATTTGGACAGCTCGCCAGGGAAGCCAGACTTGCACTTCACCTTTGCTCCCAAGTTCTCTCTCTGTTCCTCTGTCCACCCTTCCCCTTGCACAGCCCTCCATCAGTCCCTCTGCAGAGCTGCCTGCAGCTCTCTGTCCATCCAGCCATCCACCGTTGTTATCCTGCTTTCCATCTCTTGTTCTTGGATAGACCTTCCTGCTCCTAACATAGGGGCACCATTTGGGATCACATTTCTTCCCGATAGCTGAGTCCAGCTTCCCAGGCTCTGAGCATCAGGCACGAGCAAACTGTGCAGGTCGTCTTCTTGGAAGCAGGCCTAAGTTCACAAAACCTGCCGCTTCTTCAGAAGTCTCTACCACAGCTATTCTGCCTTTGCTCCCTTCTCTAGCTCTTCACCCACGCTCTCTTCTTTGTTCCCCCACAGGAACTGTAGCTAAATTGAATTAGAGTAATTAACTTTTGGTCACACTTCTAATTTAGTAGTCAGGAAAGAGAAAAAAAGAAGTTAATTAGGGTGAAAGGAGATGACATCAAGCCACAAGCTCTAGTTAATGCATGTTGGTAAAGCCCAGGGAAGTGTTGCGGTGTTGGCAGTGGTCACAGAAAACCTCTGATGTCTTATTCATAGACCCTGCATCATAATTGTGTTCTGCCTTTGGGGATGGGGAGGGATTCCTCTCTCTGGAAGGGACTGTTTGGTTTACTATTATTGTCTTGTCATTTTTCTTCCCAAAATGATCTTTTCACCATGTTGATAATTATACATTTGATGTCTACACCGTGTGAATTCTAATTGGACAAGTTGCTCTGCCTTGATGGGCTCCAAACACTGTCATAAACTCAAACACGTGCTGGTCTGACCTTGAGGAGCTGTTCCGTTTCCCTGTAAACAAGGATGGTAACTTCACCTCCCATCACAGCTTTAAGACCCTCTGACATTTCGATCTGCTCCAGGATTTATGGGAGGGAAGGTGATGTCTCCTCTGTTAAATGAAGTGCCTCAGATGAGGCATTTTTATTTATTAAGACAGTTATTATATAATAATTAAGCACCAATTGCTGACAGAAAACATATTTATGGAGGTTTAACATTGCAGCCTGTGAGGAATAAATAGATGCTGCAGAAGTGGTTGGAGTTTCACACATTGCAGCCATCTGTTGAACCTCCGGGAGGGGCAGTACCCCGTGCTTAGGACACTTCCGTGACCAACAGCTGGATGAGAGCTGTTGAAACTGGGAGGTCTTTTCTGTAGGGGAACTAGAGCTGCTCTGTTGAGAAAAGGCACTTTCCAAAGCCAAGGGAGCCTTATACATGAGGAATCACACTGAAGGTCAGGTGTCCTCTGCATCCTCCTGCTCCTGCTGAAAGCCTGAAGCTCCTGGGTGGTGTGGGCAGCTGGGCTGCATGATGGAAAGCTTCACCTCCTCTTCCAAGAGTCATGCTGCACACAAAGCTCAGGATCCCCACAGCAGACCAGCTTCTAGATGCTGATGTCACCCTCTGCTTCCACCATCTCCATGAGAGCTGACTCCTGCAATCCAAAATTTGCCCTGACCTTGTGCATCCATTGCTCCCCCTGACAGCCAGTGTCAGCGTGCCATGGAAAGGACCCCGGTGTGCCATGACTAGGACCCCAATGTGCCATGGCAAGGACCCCAGTGTGCCATGGCAAGGACCCCAGTGTGCCATGGCAGGGAGTCCCACTGATGGGGAGAAGGAGGCAGCTGCATTTCAGAACAGCTGGTTTTCATGCAAGAGGAGATACCAGAAGTGATCTCCGTTTCAGTGCCTGCTTGGCCAGTGCTCCCTGGCTGAGCTATGCTCCTGGAGAGGGAAGGAGGGAAGCGGACAGTAAAGGGTGCAGGATGTCTCTAAATGCTCCTCTGACTGAGATATGCCACTCCTTATACATCTTAGAAGACGTGCTGCAAGCAAGATGAAGAGGAACATCTCCCTGCCTTCCACAAGGTCTCAGGAGCTGTGATTGCAGGTGGCCTGAATCCAAGTCCTGCTCCAGTTTCTCTGTATGACCCTGGCAACAACCTTCCCTTTCACTCTGGCACGAGCAACCCCCGAAGGTGCCTACTGCAGCCCCTCCTAACCTGTGACTGGTACCTCCAGACACTGCCAGCTGCGAACGTGCTGCATGTGGAGGTGCAGTGCGTGGAGATAGCTGCCCTGCTTTGAAGCTGTCACAGCTGCGTGGTGGGGCCACATGGTTGCACTGGCCTTCACTGCCCTGAGAGCCCTGTGCCACTGCAGCAGCCGAGAGGGAGCGGGATAATGGGCACGATGGAGAAACTGGGGAAATGTGAACAAGAAAGTTCTCTGAAGCTTGGTATTAGATGGGGATTTGGGAAAGTTGGGAAGATATAAAAAGAACTTGAGACATTCATTTTCTCTGGGATTAAGACCACAGAGTCCATCTCACTGTGGCTTTTAGCTGCCTTGAGGCTGTGTAACTGAGCAGCTTCAAAGAGGATATCTAGAGAAACAGAAAATTAATGGTATTTCCTCTCCCCCTGCCCTGCCTGTCCTGCCGCCCGCTGAAAGGGAGAACTGTAAAACCTCAGGATGAGCAACTAATTTTAGAGGTCTGGTCCAGTTTGGAGGTGACGGGCAGCTTGGCTCCTGCTGTGTAAGATGTGCAGTAAACTGCTGCAACGTCCCTGCTGCAGAAAACCTCCTAATGAAGAGATGAGGCTGGGGATGGAGGGCTGCAAACAAATACCAGGTAAGAGCATCGCTTGCAGCTCTCCCAGCCCTGTTGTCGTTGAGCAGAAGTGAAAGCCCATTGCCACTGAGTGAAGAACTGCTCTTCACCTGCCAGGTTACCCCAGTGAGTTTAGGAGGGAGCTGGAAAGGGACGAAATATCAACTTTGTGATTCAGTTGAGGTGTTCTTTTCAGCTATAATGGTCTGAACCAGAGGCAAGAGTTGCCCTTGTTCTGCAGGACTTCTGGCTTTAGAAGAAGGTTTGTTTTCAGGGCAAACTTCCTCAGCTGTGGGATGGACTCAGTCTGGGCCCATGTGCAGTGCCTGGCAGTCCAAAGATCATGGCAGCTCTCTGCTCTTTCCCCAGGCGTAGCCAGGCAGCCGTGACACCTCTGATCAGCACAGCTTTATGCCAATGCTTCCGGCAACGGCTTCGGGACATCCCTCGGATCGTGCCACAGCTGTTCTTTCTTGCAAATCTACCCTGTTGTTTTGGAGGGTGTCTGTGAAACACAAGAGCTAATCCAGTTCTGCTGGTAGTAGTACGTCCAAACGCACCGAAAGCCACCGTGCGTGGGGCTCAGGTGTAGGCAACCACGGAGCCTGGGGCTGTTTGGGCACGTGCTGTGCGTAGGTCCGTCGCACGCTCAGCCAGCCGTGATTTCACGTGCACGGTGCGGGCGTCCCCTGGGCCAGCTCGTGTGTGCACACAGCGGGGTGTAAAACCTCGCATGCACTTGGAGCGGCTTTTCTCCTTCTCCCTTCCTTGGCGTGCCATCGCTGTAGCATCTCCTTTTTTTTTAGAATGTAGTTAAACCCAATAAAATAATCATTATTGCTGCAATTATTTCCAAACAGATTAAATATCTGCCTTGCTCCCAGTTACAGTATAAAACAGGGGGAACCATAAACCATCGCAGTGCATAAAAATGGGCAGGGAGAAGGGAGGGATGGCATTTCATCTGCCTTCCTCATGGGCCTCTGTAGTTACTGGGAACATTTGCATATTTTTAATGCAGTGCCTCTTTAATAAATTCCTCCCTCCAGACACATTAAAAATGGTGTGCTTGTCTGAGCATCACTGAAGGATAGGGAGTGTTAGCAACTTCACACTCTTATTTTAGCCGCAGAACAAAGAAGGGTTATATGTGTGGTATTTAACGGCCAGGAGGAGTGTAGGTACAGAGGAAGAAGGCAGATCACTCTTTTTTTGTATACACCATCAGAGAATGCCATCTGTTTAATTTGTGACCTTTTTGTTGTCTGACCTCCTTTGAACTTCACCAGAATTCTCCAGGGTAATGTATTTTCTTTGCATTCAGGGGCAGGATTATTTGCTATTAAAGTGGAATTCAGGGAAGAAGGAGACTTAAATTCTCCTGACCCATTAAACCTCTGCAGACTGAAAATATTGCCTGTAATTACAAGGTTTTCTTTCTTTTTTTTTTTTTTTCTGTTTGGCTTGAGTTCAGGCCAGACCCTAAACTTGCCCTTTAAGCCTCTTATGGCAAATACTTCTTTTCTGAGAACAGGCTGTGCAGTTACGTTCCCCTGTCAGCTGGGTATCTTAGGACAGAGGTGCCGTGTCCTTTCCGTTGTCACCAGCAGCGCCGCTGGTTGCCTGCTGCCTTGGCTCCAGCAGTGAAGATAAAGGGAGGGAGGCAAACCAGTGTGGGCTTAAATATGCTCTGGGCACAGGAGCTCGACAGCAACTCCCACCCAAGGCCAACAAGGTGTGAGCAATCCAGGTCCGTCAGGATTGAAGGATTCGCACACATAGTAGAGATGAGAATGTTCCCTCGTCCTGCCACTGGCTCCCACTTTGTCTTCAAAAGGGTTTCCACATTTTCTCTGCCTCCCTGGTGTTGCAGACACCTCTCCTACACTTTTCATCTCATGCTCACCTCTGCTCGCCCTGTGGGGCTGTCTGGGGAGAGGCTTGTGTCAGTATGAGGGTGGGTTGGCAGGGGAGGCTGATAGCTCTAACTCTTGGGCAATGCAGATCGTGCTCCCCTGCAGTTCCCAGTCGATGAGGGTCACTCATCTCAAACTTGCAGTGATGTTTTTTCTCAGGAAACAGCTCATTTCCTTAACATTGTCATCTCTCCCCGGAACAGCTGCTTTCACTTTCCTCCCAGAACACCCGAAAAGTGGAAGATGTCCGGTCCACAACTGCTGTAACTCCAGCAAAACAGAACTATTTCCACCCAGATGGGCTGACATGATGCTAGGCCTCTAATTTGGAGGCAGTCAATTCTTCATGCCCTTGTTGGGTCAGGGGCTCCCAAGTAGACTCCCACCTCCAAGGATGCATTGCAATTGCCATTTCCATGCCACTCCTGGCTACTGAGAGTAGGGGGAGACTTTTCATTGTAGATACTGGGAGAAGGTATCTACAGTGAACTCCACCTCTTGTGGAGCATTACAGCGTCCTCCTGAAATTTCAGGTTGGCTTGAAAACCCAGCATTTTCAGTGAATTTCTTTCCTGACCCTCCTCTTGGCCCCAGTTCCTGGCCAGCTTAAATGCCAGTGTCAGACAGCTGTTAATAAACCAGGAGGACTATGTTCTAGGGAGGACTATGTTCTAGGGTCCCTTCTGCACCGTACGTGTACTGGGTCTGATTCTGCCTGGCAGGCTGAAGGCAAGGAGAATGCATATGGAATCAAGAACAAAAAGAGGTTTAGTTAACACGCTCTGGCAAGTTGCTTTCCAGTTGCTCAACTGACTATTTTATCAGCAGAACAGAGCACGAGAGAAATTGTAGATGAAACAAATACAGAAAAAAAACATTAAGAGAGTAAGTAATGAGATCTGGGTGAAATTGCATCTTATGAAAAAGTAATCTGCAGCTTAGTGTGCAAGAAGGAGGAATTTGATGGAATAGAGGGGCTCTCCAGAAAGGAATGAAGGAGCACATTACAGACAGCCAGAGACGGCCAGGTGTGTCATGCGATGCAGGGAAACACTTACATTAGGGTGTAATAGAAAAGGTTATTTTAAAAGTCTCCTTTATGGATATTGGTGTCAATATTATCTCAGAGAAGGAGAGAGCGAGGGAGGAGGAAAGGGGAGTGTGTTTGTAAAAAAGGCAAATAAATTGCATCGTATGTAAATGCTGGAGCCCTTTCATCAGAAGGAGCAAAGGCACGAGTGGCAGCTCTGGCTGGTGCTGCTGTGGTGATGCGCAGCGGTCGCAGGGGTCGCGGCATCCCCGTGCTCACAGTGGCACGGCCACAGCCATGCGCCTGTCCCTGCACGCACATGATGGGATGGCAGCTCCTGCTCTGAGGGCAGAGCCTGAGCTTCCCGAGTCCAGGGCTTGTGTCCAGCTGTGATGGGAGGAAAGTGGTCCCCCGTGGGACCGGATTGTTTGGGCATGTCCCGTGGCACAGCGAAACCTTCTTACCACTGCAGTTCAGTACCCCTGCAGTGGGGTTTCTGTGGGCTTGTCCCAGTGCCACATGCTACGCTGGGGAGAGGGGGAGAGCAGGGTCTGGGGGACACTTCTTAGAAGAGATTTTCCTCCTGGTGGCTGCTGTATGGAAGGGCTTAGCTGGATGTGCCCTTTCTTTAATCATACGAATCTCAAGTCCAAGGTGGCCCCCTGGGCTTCACCTACAGCCAGTGGAGAGGCAGAAGCACCTTCTCCAGAGGCTGTGTCACCCCCTCCATCTACAGCAAATGTCCACTGCAAGCATCTCTGCTTTAGCTGCAGAGGAAGATCAGATGCATGGATTTTGGGCGGAAAGGTGGAACCATCCTTAAATGACAGCCCCTGGCCCGAAGGGAATGGATTCGTGACACAGAGCAGCTCCTGAGACAGAGGCAGATGAAATTCCTGCTCTGCCTCCTGCCTTTTCCTCTTCCTTCCCTCCTGCTTAGCATCCCTCAGCCTCCAGCCCAAGTGCAACCTCTCCCATCCTCTACCAGGGGCCTTCCACTGCCTGGTGATGCCTCACATACTCAGGACTTGTTAGCCTCTCCCTGAGACAGACCTAATTATGTGGCTGACTCATTAGACAGACAAGCTGAGGTGGTGTTGACTTACCAAGGTCAGTCAGGCGTATTTGTGAACGGCACCTTTTGTTTATTCCTCTCCTCTTCTTGTAGAAAGCTGGAGGTGCTAACGAAGAGGAGCAGAGCCCTTCAGGAACTGCAGCAGTTAAGAGGTACCACTTGTGCTTCTCTTTAATGAGCTCAGGATGCGAGCTGAAGTCTTGCAGACACACGGATTACTGGGGCAGGGGGGGTTGTCATTCCTGTGGATTGGGGTCAGTATCCTCCTTCAGAAGTCTTGGAGGGGGACTGTCTCCTGCTGTTGGGCATCACTGGTGCAACAGGAAATCTCAGGTTCAAGTCTTCCAGCTAGCAGCCAAGTCTTCCTGCAGAGATGGGGTGTCCTCAGGGGTTGCCCCAGTTCTCAGCTACCTATAGAAAGAGTCAGGGCTGGATTCATTTAGTCCAGAGTGGAATTTTTGCTACCTCAAGTTTGATGAGCACATTTGCTACCTGCATCGCAATCTGTCTCTAACACCTGCCGTTCCCAAACAAGACGGGAAATGAATTCATTTCAGACCAAGGCAGAGTGGGTAGTTTTCTTTTGTAGCTTTGAATTTTTAGTAGATGGAGAAATCAACAATGATTTCACTTGGGATTAAAGAAAAAGCTTTGTTCAACCCCAGATGAGAAGTGGGAGGGCTCTACTCTTTCAGGTATGGTCAAGTATAATGGGACTCGGTGTGAAAAGAGAATGAGCCTTGTGAGCTGAGAAATTAGAGGGGTCCCTATGAAAATTGTCACACTAAAGTATTGCAGACATGGGGGTGGAAGGAAATACTGCTTTCTGCTTTGTCTTTTTCAACTGACTATCGCCAACGCAAATAAACCTGGGATTTTTTTAGTCCAGCCTACACGCTGATGTCACCCAGCTCTGGTGGGGTGACAGGACTGAATCCTCGGCCCTTGACCCCAAGCGCTGTTACCCAGATGGGGGTTTGTGCACACTCCTCCCATTGGTGTCTGCTCCTCTGACAGCCCAGCCTCCTGCTCTGCTATAGCCAACATCTCCCAGCTTTCAGCTGGCAGGCAAGACACCCAGCTGAGCTGTAGCAGTCTGTTCTCATGCCTGGTTCTTGCACAGCTTCATCTTTGACAGCTCCTCCTATTTCTTACCTGAAATGAATCCCACTGCATCCTCTTAACACTGCTGAAGAAAAAAAAAAAAAAAAAAAAAAAAAAAATTTAAAAGGAAGCCCTTTAAAAAAGAATTTTTCAAAAGGGACCTTTTTGCCTATCTCAGTGAAAAAAAAGAATAGTGTTTTCATAGTCAGGGCTGCTGAAATGAATGTAGATGAAACGGTACAGTGTAATTAATTAAATGATCTCCAAGACCTTAAGAGTATTGCCAATGTACAGAAGACATGATTGGGTACACGCTGTGGGAGTAGACCACCGCACACAGGTACACGTGCACAGAGGGTGTGCCAAGTCCAACCCCTAAAACCCAGAAGGACTACAGATGGACCTACCCCAGCCAGTGAGAGCCTGAGGCAGGGCGGCCTTCTTGGGGATGTCCTCAGGAGAAATGTGTCCTCACGTAACGTACCACTCCCACAGTGAACCTGGCCCTTCCAGGAATCACAGGACCTGCTGCACATGGACATGTGCTGGGCTGCCTTTCGTCTGGGCCAGACTAGCCAAGCCAAGACTTGCCTTTGCTGGCTTCTCTCTATGACCACGTTTTTTACGTACCAAAACACGTTGGGTTTCTTTTTTTGCCTTATTTCTTTTATTTTATTAACTCATTTGGTGTTGGAAGAAATTTAGTGTAGGCAGAACAGTGTAGTCAGCAGTCTGATGGACTAAGCAGTCTCAGTCTGCTTACACCTGTGTGATGTGGTTTGAGCTGAGCTTGGTTCTGGCTTCTCTTGCGGGGTCGCCCAAAATCTGCTGCCACTAAAAGTCGTCTGTCAGCTGATTTAACTGAATTTTGACTGGCCCATTCAGGGACACATCAGATCACAAAAAGCAGAGTTGGGAGGGAGGATAGCCAGGGATTCACAAAAAAAAAAAAACCAACAAAAATGTGCTTTAAACATTCAAGAAGACAAGTGGCCAAAAAATTATTTTTAAAGCTTACTCCATGAAAACTGTGTTAGGGAAAGAACACAATGCACAATGTGTCTTGCAGTACAAAAGATGCTCTGTGAGAAAGCAGAACAAGCTACCTAGTGATTAAACTTTTCAAATGAGCTGCTGTTGGAGGAACAGACAATAACTGGAAATAAATTGGTATAAAATTTCCTTTTTTTTTCTTGCCGTGAGGAATAACTTGCCATCAGCGGGCACAGGAGCTCTGCGGAGCGCTCAGCTGCAGTGCACTGCCGTGGGCAGAGGCATGAAGCAGACCATAGGGTCAAGAGGGAGAGATGAAAGAGCAGAATTAGGGCCACAGCACAGCCAAGGAAGGGATCAAAGCTGGAAGAGACTCCAGAGGGTGGTAATGAAGTGCAGCAGCAGCACTGCTTCGTGACCCTGAAACCTTTCATGGCTCTTTTCCTGGTTAGATCTCAACTCGCAGAGGTGTCTGGTGCTTTTTGCTCCCTTTAGGTGTAGGGAAACAGAGGCACAGAGAGGCCAGTCACCTGCCTGCTGCATGGGTGGCTCTGCCAAGGTCTGGCTCAGAGGAGCACCTGGAGGAGCACAGCTCCTGCCCTGCCTGCTGTGGGAGGCTGATGCTGGAGCGAAAGCTGCCTGCAAACGGAGTCTCCACGAACAGAGGCACCTAAGGCAGATGTTTGGGCTGGAAATGTCTTGTGCCCCACTTCTGGGGAGTTCTTAGGGTCACCACTAGCCCATATCCGTAAATGCCCTTTTTGCTGGGCAGCTGTGAATCGGAGAGTTTTTCTTGGCAGGTGTGAGTGTGGCTGTGGGAGACCCTGATGTTTAGGACATGGCCTCTTCCTTAGCTGCATCCCAGGACAGGCTTTGGTCTGAAGTGTGGAACAGCTTGGGTTGTGTGTCTGGGCAGTTGGTCGTGCCACTCTGTCCTCCACACCTCAGCCTCGGTGCTCCTATCTTGATGACAAATTCACTGATCACATTTAAAAGGTGCTTTGGGGATGCTGGAAAGCTCTGCCCAAGGCACGGGTGACTTCAGCCCAAGCAGGATTGCCCTAAGTACCTCACCCTAGGTAGACTTCTGGAGGGTCTCCAACCCCTGTCTCCTTCTGGCTCAGCACTTCCTCAGATGAGGTGTAGGGGTCTGTAAAGCTGGGCTGGAGGGCAGGGAAGGGACAGGAATGTCCCTTATGGCAATTAGCCAGCACGCAGCCTCTGAGGCCACATGGTTAGAAAAACCTGGGCATTTTGTAGCAAGGTTTAGAAATCTTTGAAAGTACAGGCTTTTCAGAGACATTTCCTGAAAACCAGGTCCCTGAGGGGGACCACTCAATAGGACAACCCTCACGGTAACTGCTGCTCTAGAAAAATTTGGGGTTTTTTTCCCTCTCCCACCTGTTCTGTGTCTTTCTCCTTTCCCTGACCCCCACCTTTCCCTGCAATCCAGCAAATCATTTCGTTTGACTCCTTCTCCGAGGTGCTTTGTGCACGACACAAAACCCACAAGATCTGAAGAGGGGGAGGAAGGGGAAAAATACAATTTTATAGCACAGGCAGTAAGAGCCCAGTTTATTATTTATAATGCTCAGCTGTAAGCAATAAACACAGGCACCAAATGTAAATTCTGCCACTTCCCTTACCCTCTCTATATAATTCACTGGTAAATTTACATCATTCACTGTTGGCCTTAATGTGCTTCTATTTGTCTGAGCTACAGATTCTCTGTGTGATTTTTTTTTCCGATAGAATAATATCTCCATGGATCATTCTTTTCCTCTATCCTTAGTCTTGTAAATTAAATTCATTTAAAATTCAAAGGGATAATATTCTGCTAAAATGATAGGCTGTATCATTGCAGGTCATGGTGTTAGACTGTAAAATAAAAGCTTGTTTATAACTTATAATTTACAAGGCTTTCTTCTCCCAGAAGCTAGCAAGGTGGTGGGTAGAGCTGTCTGAGGAGTTGGAAAGATGTCTATTTTCTGTATAGCCAGAGGGAGATGTTCACATATTCTGGGCCTATGGAATCCAAAAGGTTATTGAAGTGGACTTTTAAATTCCAACGCATCGTTGATTCAATATCCCCGTGCCCCAAATTAAGCATTTGCTCTTTAGGGTGGTGCTTTGGGGAGTTCAAGGCATCCAGCAGTGGGAATCCCACGGTTCCTTTGCACCCAGTTTCCTTCACTTGAACACTGTGGTCCCAAGCAGAGGCAAAGCTACAAGGAGAGACAAAAGATCCACATCCCATTTTCACATCAGGGATCTGCTCCTCAATATGCTACATTTCAGGAGTGCAAAGCTTGATTTCTTGGGAAGGGGGATGAAAAGTTGTTATTTCAAATTCTCTCACATCTTGGAAACAGCAAAGAACTTCTGTCAGAATTATCCAAGATAATTTCCTTAAATATTTCATTCTCCTGTTATATATAAGAATGAATTGAAAAGAAAAGATGGAGGAGAACAACTTCACTTAGGTTTGTAATGAACTAGACGTTTTACCTCTGTCAAAATCGGCTCCACTCCCACCAAATCTGTTCAGCTAACGACACAAAGAAGCCCTTAGTTACCGCGACTCTAGAAACACAAAAGCAGCAGGTGCAAGATCTGTTCCAGCTTCCACAAAGTGTTTCTAGACTCCCCCATCCTTAGCACTGGGCAGTTTAGCAAAGCTGAGTGAGAGACACAGAAGTGCCACCTCCTTTTGATGGGGAGATTATGGAAAAAAGACTCATTTGCCACCCTCTCCTGCCCCCAAGCCCCGCTTGCGGTACGTTTTCCTGGTGGGGTGCCCTTTCCTCCAGTATCAAGAACTGGGATTCCAGGCGCTGTGGCTCTTGCATCCCTCAGCAAGACAAGGCCAGTTCCCCCTCCCTCGCTCGGGCGAGGGAGCAGCGTGTGCTGTGAGCAGCAGCGTGGCCAAACAGCAGCAAAACACATCTCATTAGTGATGCAGTGTGACTGACTTTAAGGTTTCTTCACAGCGCGACCAAACCCCTTAATGGTTTTCCTTCAGTCCCTTAATGAAGACTGTTCGCTCGCACTCCTCATACATCATATTTGCAACGGTTCCTTCGGTGTGGTTGGTGCTTCAGTGGTAGTTTTGTAATTTATGGGACTCTTAGTGGCTTAATTATGCCGTCAGCTCCATCTGTCACTTAACTGATATGAGGAATGATGGGATGCCATTAGCCAGCTAATAGTTGCTGTAAAGAGTATTGGTTTATGCCATTAAATAGCAAGAACATAAACAGTTTTTGCTCCCCGATATCCATGCTTGCTTTGGTAATGATATTTAAGAGGCTGGTCTTGACATCTGTCCCTCTGCCTGAAAAAGTGCTGGAGGAAATAAAGGGAAACTATCAGCAACAAGTCTGATTAGATTTACCTTCAAGATGACGATCACTTGGCTTCATTTCTTTCCATACAGATGGAACTTCTTATTTGAATCTTGGGGCCTTCCTTGCTTCTCATCTTGGTCTCTCGTGATCAAGGCCAGAATGTGGTGTCTTCATCCCTATGAGGTAACTGTTGGGCTTGAAATATTTGCATCAGAGCCCCTCAGCATCTTTAGCGTCTGTCCTCTTTGCATATCTGTGAAGTATTATTCATTTAATAGATGGAGAGCTGAGGTGCAGGAGACTATGAATTAGATCTGCTGGAAGACAGAGGCAGTTGGTTTCCATTTTAGATCAAAAAGTTAGAAACTGAAAGCCTATAAACCTCTTTCAATTACTGTTTAACCCTAGAGCTACCTAAAATCTAGTTTTCAGAATTAAAATCTTTTCAGGTGCCAAACTTCCTGCTTCTGAGCTCATCAAAGATGGTTTCAGCCCTGGCAGGACTTTGCAGCACCGAGCCTTACCTGGGGCCCTGCGTGGCTGGCAATTTTCAGCAAGACGTTTTGCTGCCAGTCTTGGTGCCATGGGAGGGTGGGCATTTGTGAAGTATGGGGGCATGGTAGCTGGGAGGGAACTGGAACCACAGAACTGTGTGCACCTTTCTCAGCTGTGCTATTTCAATCCCAGACAGAGCTGTCTCACCCACCCTTGTTCATCTGCTCCTGCTCATCCCACGTTCAGTTTGGTTGTGCAAACATCGCCCTCACCCTGGCTGACAGATTCCACTGTACCAAGCCAGGAGAAATCTTTCTGGTTCAGCCATGCAGTGTCTTCAGCATTTTCATTTCCAGCAGCTGAACCCACGCGCACCAGTAGCCAGTAGCACATAGCCAGTGCCAGAGGCATGAAACCCAGTGCCTAGTGGGTTAAGGAGGCAGCGCCCTGCGTGCCCAGCGATTGCCTTTGCAACAAGACTGTGAGCCCCATTCCCAGGATACTTCAGGTCCTGAAAAGAGCCAGACTGTTGAGAACGCACCTTTTCAGTCTTCTTGGATGGTACCCAGGTTTCCATTAAACTACTGTGACTCCTTGACATGACCTACATCCTCGTAAGTGAGGGGTTAATGCACATTGGCTGCTGGTCACTCTTCTGCTCAGATAAGTAGCCATCAATCAGCAGGCATTCTGCTGTAGTCACGCAGCAATAAAACTGGAGAGATTATTTGCTACTGTGTCATTCATAGTATATGTATCCCAAAGTGCTTTGTAGAATTAATTAATGGACAAAAGAGAGAGAAATTAAGAGCTGAAGATTAGGAATAAAAGCTGAGGCTTGAAATGAGATCTGGAGGTATCTCCCGGAAAAAAATGACTGCGGTAGGGCAGCAGCATGGAGGGGGACTGCTCGGGGGGCACTATGTACCTCTGGGTGGCAAGGCAGAGAAAAGCAGGTGCAGATTTGCCCCATAAAATGTGTCACCCCCCATGCTGCTGATGGCAGCTGAAGTTGCAGCTCAATACAGGAGCTCAGAGAAGGATTTGTGTCCTCAGCCAGGAGTCTGGCTGTGCATCCTTCATGGACTGGCTGCCTTCCTCTATCCCACCATTGCCTCCATAACAGGCAGATGCTGCTGTATTTTGTGGGGCACCACATGGTTTCATTCATCCGTGGCTATAAATACATGGGAGCGTCTCAAAGAAAGGCACTCCATAAATCCCAGGTTTTATGGCTTATTATTATTTATTGGAACGTGCCACTTAGGGAGTCCCCCTCTATAAAAATGGTGTAAAGCATCAGGGTCAGCCCAAGAATGTGTGCGGTCCTTGGTCAGGGTGAGGAGGGTGGAGTCCAGACGGAAAGAAGAGAAAAGCTTCCTATTTTAATCAGGAACATCTTTTTGGCTCCCACACAGTGCTAAGCACCTTGGCAGGTCTCCAGCATTTTCTGGTTCTGCACAATTCCTGGACTTAGGTGGGGGAGAAAGTGAGTGGCTGTGGTAGCACTGCTACTGAGGGACAGGCTGCAGCCGTGCTCAGCCTTTATTAGACACTGAAGAATCCACCTGGGAGTAAGACATCTGATTGCCCTCAGTGCTGGAAAAGGCTCAAGCAGCATCTGTGCCTCGCTGGGGCCAGGCAGGGGGAAAACCACCTCTGCCAGAGCTGTGCTCACTAAGTGAGATGCAGTAGGGTGTGAGATGCCTGGCCCCAGGGCAAGACACAGGTTTCTGTTAGTGGGACAGACCAGAGCTGCTGCTCCTTAGCAGAGCAGCGGGTTCAGCTCTGCCTTAAGCTGCTGCAAAGCCTTGAGCTGCCTCTGACACTGTACTGGGGATAACATTTGTACCCAGAGCGTGAGCTGCTTCCCCAGGGTCCTGGTGGACAGCGGTCTCCAAAGCAGGAGGACATCACTTGGGGCTGGGAACAGATTAAGTCCCCGCAGCCCCTCGCAGCGGCCATGTGAGCTCCGTCTGCCCTCATTCCCCTGTGTTAAACTGCAGCGCTGCAAAACAAATAGTCAATTTTCTTTTTAAATGTCTTTTATGGCAGATCTGATGCAGCTTGGCAGATTGACGACCCTGGTGACTGACAGCTCCCATTGATCCTGGCCACAGAGGTGTCGGGCATGCAGGATTCCCTGGCGCGGGCAGCCCTGATGGGGAAGGAGCGCCGGGAGGGGACGGCAGGCCAAGAGGTGGTCCTGGCTCTCCAGGCACTGTCTGCATGACCAGACTGCTGGGCTGTGCACGGCAGCCGCTGGTTACCGGGCTGAACTATCTGGCGTGGGGTTGGTCTGTCCCTTGCAGTCGACGACTGGCTCTGAGCAGGCCTGTGCCACTGGGGCAAGGGGACAAGCTAGGTAAATTAACAAGGCTGCTAATGAAGGCTGAAAACAGACTGCACCTCAGAGCTTTGGGAGAGCAGCCAGAAATGTCTCACTGTCAGGAGGAGGAGGGCGGTGGGCACAGCAGCATGGACACATCCATTCCAGCCGGGCTCTGCTGTGGGTTGGCGTGGAGGGTTTGCTGTGTTTGTGTGGAGTATTCCTGTGCAAGTTGGGGGATTTCATCTCTCTACAGCCTCCTGTCAAGTTGATAGTCCAAGTAGACCCCATACCCAGTCAGATGCTCATGGGGTGAGTGATCACCCATGAGCCCATCAGGGAAGGAGATCAGCCAACACTGCCCATAGGGACTGGACAGCACCACAGCACAGGAGCTACCTCCCAGCCTTACCGAGCGTGTCTGTGCCTTCTTTTCAACTCATCCTTTTATTTTTCCCTGCATCAGTTCAAAAGAGAAGAAGGAAGCAGGATGCTGCAATACCAGGCAAAAAGTCCCAGTGCTGGCAGGCTGTGTGGCTAGGGATGGCCCTGTCTGATCTGGTGACATCATGCTTCTGTTGAGTGAGAAGGTGCCGTGTTAGGAGCGGGCTGTGGGAAGAGTGGGAGCAGACATTTGTGCTGACAGCAGCAATATTAGCATAACAAAGGGTAAATTTTTCAGCATCCAGTAGATAAGCTAAGAGATGCAGAAACAGCAAAGACAGCCCCAGTCAACAGACTTTTCTTCCTCTCCTCATCTGTTCTTTCCTCTTTCCCTCCCTCACTTCATTGCCAGGCTTCATAGCACCTACGACACACTCCAGCTGCCAGCGGTGTCCAAAATAATCCAAGCAAGAGGTTTATCTGAGTTGCCACGTTCCACTCTCCCCGAGAGGATGCTCGTGGAAAGGCAGAGCGCCTCTGAGCGAGAGTGCCAGCTGGAGAGCAGAAACCCACCGTCTGGCGCAGCCGCTCCCCGTACCCGTGCTCGGGCAAAGCAGGGGCGAAGGTGGCCGTGCTAGGGCTACCAAGGACAGGACCAGGGCTGGCTTGGCCAGGGCTCCCAGGTTGTTGGCTGGATTGGCCCGCTCTTCAGTGTGGCACAGTTAGGAGTCAAGGACATGATGGCACCAGGACACCCTGCCAGTGGATTGCTTTAGGGAAGGGTCACCAGCCTACGGAGATACGGCTTCAAACTCGGGATTTCTGCTCCTCTTCCCATCTGCCACGTCCATCCTTCATCGTGATGCTTTGCTCAGAGGGTGTGCTGTGTGGAAGAGGCCAGGTTCTGCTCCTCTCTGCAGAAAATGCAGCCGCGTCAATTATTCATTTCACACATCCTTTGGTGGCAGTTGCTCAATTCGCTGTGAAACTGGGTGAGAATACAGAAAACAAAGGAGCTGTTGTAGAATTGAATTGCATCTCTTCGGTAGAACAGGCTTTAAAATTGTCACTTTCACTGAGAAAATTCTGTTATTTTTTCCAATGGCTTAATTAAAAAAAAAAAAAATCAAAACCTCAGCATCTTTCATTAAATACTTAGCGGTAAACCCTGAAGTTTCCATTTCTTGAAATAAAACCTTTTCTTGGGTGACTGAATGTCACCTGTGTTTGACCTTGGACATCTCAGCCAAAACTGGCTCCAGGTTTTGGACCACAAGTCAACATTTCCCGGGTTTTCAGATGCTGTGCAAACTTTGGTTTCATTTTCATCCTTTCTGCAGGAAAGTTGTTTCACGAGGCTGGTGTCAGCCCCCCTCCCCTGCTGGCACTGGAGACCCTCAGCAGTAATTTAGCAGCCTGTGTAGTCAGGGGCAGGTGGCAGAGGTGGGTGTGATGCCCGTACCAAATGAAGTCTCCTTCCTTCCTTCCTTCCTTCCTTCCTTCCTTCCTTCCTTCCTTCCTTCCTTCCTTCCTTCCTTCCTTTCTTTCTT
>JAAGNO010005224.1:72816-87802 GCA_033439905.1 Ceryle rudis | reverse complement strand
GAGAGGCCAACGAGGGGTTGGCGGCCGCCGGCGCCAAGCGACGGGAGGCCGGGGAATTCCGAGTGGTGAGGCTGAATCAGATCTGGGAGAAGGCGCAGCGGGTGAGTGAGGGGTGCGGAGGAGCTAGGACGTTGGCGGCCCGTTGAGGGCGGGCTCTGGCACAGATCGGGCCAAGCCAGAGTCGGACTTGGCCGCTTCGGAGACTTATTCCTTGTCAGCCGCCTCAGGAGACGGTGGGAGAAGCGGCGCGGGCGGCGGTGTGAGTGGGGGATTGGTGTGAGGAGAAACCGAGGCTGTCCGGCACGGCATCACCGCGAGAGGCCCCAGCTTGGTGTTGGGCCTCTGGGCTGCGGTGGTTTCTGTTTGGTTTTCAGGCCTTGAGTCCCCTGCTCAGAGCAGGACTCAACCAGTCCCGCTCCCTGAGGGCTGACTCATGGGGCTGGGAACAGCAGTGCAGTGTAAGGTCTTCTCCAAGGAGGTGTCTCCTTCCCCTGTCCTGCCATATGCATATCTGTCATGGGAAGTGTTGATTTTCCCATGTTTAAATCCAGCAGTTAAACCACATGCCCAGGAAGTGGAAGAGAGGGAAGTCCCTCTGGTACTAGGGAGGATCTGAGACTGGCTCCTGCAATCACTGCTTGAATACATTAGCTCTCTTGTTAAGGGGCATGGTGCTCTCATCTGTCTGAAGGCAGTGGTCTTAGTTCCTATTTTGCACAGGATAGGATGGGCCAAGGCCAATTGCATGAGCTTTAACAAGGCCAAGTTCCAGGTCCTGCATTTCGGGTCACAACAACCCCATGCAACACTACAGCCTTGGGGAGAAGTGGCTGGAAAGCTGCCTGTCAGAAAAGGACCTGGGGGTGCTGATGACACCCAACAGAATATGAGCCAGCAGTGCACCCAGGTGGCTAGGAAGGCCTGTATCAGAAATAGTGTGGCCAGCAGGAGAAGGGAAGTGCTGGTCTACTGGGCAGTGGTGAGGCTGTACCTTGAGTACTGTGTTCAGTTCTGGGCCCCTCGCTACAAGAAAGATACTGAGTTGCTGGAGTGAGTTCAGAGAAGGGTAGCCACGTTGGTGAATGGTCTGGAGAACAAGTCCTAGGAGGAGAGGCTGAGGGAATTGGGATTGTTCAGTTGGGAGAAGAGGAGGCTGAGGGGAGACCTTATTCTCTGGAATATTGCCAAGCATGGAAGTTAGGGTCATGTCTGGTAAAGGTTCGGTTATTTCAGGCAAAGGAATATAGTTAATTCTGGTTTTCCTGTATCTTAGACATTTCTCAGCCTGAGCTATTGAATTAGAGGCAGGACATCCCTGGGTTTAGTTGCAAAATGGAACCCCTGCCATAACATGGCCTCACAGCATGAAAAAACAAGGTATCAAAAATACTCCTTCCCTCAACGGGAAAAGAATGGGATGGGGGATAGGGCAGTGTGTGGTAATGAAACTCCAACTTTGAACTGAGAGATGAAGAAGAAACAACATAGACATTAGAAATAGTCTATAATGATAATATTGTCAGTTTCCTCTTATTTTCCCAAAACCAGTCTTTTTTTTTTCCTTTATTTTCATATGTGGATCTTCTGGAATTCAGATTTGAGATGCTTTAAATCATTACATTAAGATGCTAAAATGTAAAATGAAGTTAACTCTGACAGAGCAAAGAGCTAAGCTTTAGTAAATTCTGTATGTGTAAGCCAGATTTTTTAGAGGCAACACCTACTTGAATGAAATTTGCCACCATTTGCCACTTCTGAGTACAATTGACATCCAGCCTGTGTTTTAGAAGGTGATTTTTCAGTATGTCTGGGCAAAGTCTGAAATAAGAGGAAAACTATGCCTGTGTGCTAGACCTGCTTTAAAATATTTGCGTGCACCAATGCTGAACTTTGTTTTGGTAGTGGTGGAGATAGTATTGAAAATAAGGAAGTCCTTTGTTCTGACATAAAAATAGATACAGCATTATCAGCATATACTTCAGCATTGCAACACAAAGCTGGACGAACAGTCCTTCAGAAAGCCCCAAAATGGTACTTACTGGGAACCAGGAGCTGGGAAGCCAAAATTCCTTCTTGTTTGCCAAGGGAGGGTTTAATCATTCTCCAGCATCTCTTCTCATAGGTATATGTTTTATATAAAAATATTTAAAAGTGATTTTGATACAACACTTCTTCTTAATCAGACCCTAATTCTATATGTATTTGAATCAGTGACAAACACTACATAGGTTTCACAAGGTATGTTTGGCTGTCTAGTCTTGTAACAACCCACTCTGCTGTGGTTGTTGCCAGTGGTGTAATTCTACCGTTGCTTGTTATTGGGGATTCCTGGCCATCCCAAAGCAGCAGTGAACTCCAGAATTTAGGGCACGTTACACCTAAAAAATCTGTAGTAAAGAACACTTTCCTCTCAGAAGCAAGAGTATAAGTAATGATACTGCAGGTAATGATTGTAGCCAGTAAATCAGAAAACAGCTTAAGTGTTTTAATGTTTCACAGGCTTCCAGCACTTGTTTTACAGGTACCTATCTTGGATATTGATGTCCAGGCAGCATAAGGAATGAGGAATAAGGAAAGAGCATAAGGAACTCGGTACATTGTTATTTAAACATTAAACTTAGCTTTCCACCTCTGCTTATAGTTATTTATTCCAACATATAACTGATGTTTTTAAAGTAATGTGGACTCTTACACGTTGACATTTTTTACCTGGTGTCATTCAGTGTCCTACATTAGATGATCTTGAAGAATGCACTTCATGAATGATGCACTTTAAATTAGACTATATATTGACTTCTGCATGATATAAATAGGACAGGCAAGGGGATTCCAACAGGTTTCAAAAGATTATTAATGTTTGAAAGGACAGCTACTTGTGTTTCATACTAAATTATAATGAAATTAGAAAAATATTGTGGGAATTGGGAGAAATTTGAATAAATCCTTCTTTTATTCGCTTAAGTAACAATGAGCTTAATGTAGTTCCCTAGTTTTTATTAAGAGAATAAAATGTTTGATTGATGATGTCTCCAAACTTTATGTTTAGAAGTTCTGACACTCTTCAGAACTTTTAGAAAACACAAAACTGTATGTGTTCATGAGATTGTACTGACTGCAGAAAGTATCTAAGATAAACTGCATTGTGTAATCTTCTATACAGTAATATGCCTCTGATGATAGTCATACACAAGATTGTAGTTTCCTATTTTTTGCAGTACTTAGAATCTGAATTAATTATCTAATGGTGGGTGATTAATTATCTAATGGTGGGTGATTAATTATCTAATGGTGGCTGATTTTTCTCTTGGATTTGCTCAGCCTACCTACTTGTTAAGTCCATGCTATTTGAATACCAGTACTAGAGTACAGAACTACAGACATGACCATTTTCTAGCAAACTTTTCATTCAGTCTTCCTCCTAAAGCATCAGGGCACAGTTCTTGTTGGGCAAAGCATTGTTACTTGGTGCCACTGCAGCAGTGATACTCTGGCTGTCCAGGTCATCCTGCTCCAGAAAAGCAAATAAGCACATAATTAAGGTTTGGAGGGTTGTGTGGGTTTTGTTTTATTTTTGTTTGTTTGGTTGGTTGGTTTTGGTTGGTTGGTTTGGTTTTGGTTTTGTTGTTTTGGTTTGACTTTTTGTTTTTTACTTCAGCACACACTAAAAGTCATAAATGAAGTGGTTCTTTCTAAGCACTTAGCTTTCATCAAGTAGTTCCTCAAAAATAGATTATAAACATGATAGGGTGCTCCTTTGCTTTAGTATTAGAGGGATCAAAAGTTTTAATGTGTTCTATAAATTTTATATCTACCCGTGATTCTAATTACTCTAGATTTTAGTAAATTTTCACTTATATCTTGCACTTGGCTTGCTGAAATAAACTTAGTTTAAAAATTAAAATAATTGTATTCACTTCCATAAGACTAGTTAATAGGACAGCCTAAGCTGAAAGCAGAAAGAATAATGTGCATAGGTTCCTGAAGTCCTATCAATAGGAATTTCATGCAGTACCTCAAAATAATGTGATTTGTCCTAGTTATTTTCAAATTACCTGCTGACACTCAGGAATGGCTGAATCTTTTCACTGTCATTCTGATGTTTAAAAATAATACTGAGTTCTGAGTGTGTGTTTATTAAACATACTGCTTCCTCATTGAAAATGAGAATTTTAATAATCTGTAATCCGATTTTAATGACCAAAAAACCCAGTTCCTGTAAACTTCTCCTAGGACAGATAAGCCCAGGTGGTTCAGAGCTGGATCTGAGCTCCCAGGAGCTGGCTGCTCTGTGGTGGGAGGTAGGACTCAGCTCAGGCAGAACTGTATGAGAAGTCACACTGAGTATTTTTTTTTATCTCCTCTGTTCCTGGGGCTTTTCCTTACCTCACCTTCTTGTTATTTACATGCATGCATACAAAACAATTTCTGAAGCATTAATGAGATTTGTTACTTTTCTTTGTTTTAAACTGAAAGTGTCTAAAATCTGTAAGTTCAGAAGTTGCTCAACTTACAGCATTGTTGTTTAACCGATGGTGTATTAGTCATTGTCTCTGTTCCTTTTTTCTCTGTATTTCACAGAACTTCAAGCTGACCTATCATTCATTGGAGTTTGGGGTTTTTTTCCATAGCTTCAGCCTCAATATCTGAACTTTTGTCCTGTGCTGTGGGATAGGAATACCTCTAGGTTTTGTATGGTTTTCATGTATGTAAACCATGTTAAGAAGTAAGAAAATTTTGTACTGTAAAGATAATAAAAATTCCTGATGAACTGGCCCTTTCGCATGCAATTGCTATCCTCTGTGTCCTGGTAGTCTGCAAAACCATACTGACAAGTAAAGTTTACTGACACACTATAGCTATATGGTTAGAAGGTGGTCCACAAGAAAGCACATCTGGTGGCAGTGGCTTGTTGGGAAATGTGGTCATTAGTGCCTTTGTGATTTAGTGAAACTGGTTTGATTTAACCAACTAATTTTTTTTACATTCTTTGTTACTGGTTCTGGACATTTTTAGGGTAGAATCATATTTAGAAGGGGAGAAAACCCATTTAAATATTCCTTGAAGGAAGACATGTAATTTCACTGTTGTCCCAGTAGCTGAAGAGATGAGAGAGAAGGTTACATCATTACTCTGGTATGCTGGGGGCATAGCCAGGTTCACAGGCAAGAGGTGATATTTATGCAGTGGCTGATAATGCCCTTAAATTCAGATGGATGTATGGCCTTAGAATAAAAGACAAAACCACTGTGCTATACTGGCTACACATCTGCACTGGCTTCCAAGACAATACTGCAGCAAGAGGTGACTCCACCTAACTGAATACAAACCTTTCTCACTTCCTTTTAGCTTCAGCTCTCTGCTGTGAAACTGGCAGAGTTGCACAGTGATCTAAAAATACAAGAAAAGGATGAGCTAAGCTGGAAAAAACTGAAGGCTGAAGGGCTAGATGAAGATGGAGAGAAAGAAGCCAAACTCAGACGCAACTTAAATGGTAAGGTATATCTTTGAAAGAAGCCACACAGCACTTAAGTGGTATTATCTTTTCAGGAGGAGTTTAAACTTTTCATCACACACATGTATAGTTTGACGTTTGTGTTTGAAGCATTAAGAAATGGTCTGTGTTTCCAGCCACTCAAGTTCTTTGGAGGTCAGTAGGGAGCTGCAGGAGGCTGACAGTTTCCTTTGCTCCTGATGTTTTCAGAAGACATCTTTAAACTGGAGATCTCTGTATTTTTAAACCATTAGGTTTTCCACTGTGAGCTGCAAAGTCCAGCTCTGTAAGCCAAGGATGTAGACAGTCTCTCATCTTCCACACATCCATAGTTGGTTCTAATGTTTCTGTATCTTGTATTTTTCCTTGCAGTTATTATGACGAAATATGGAATGAATGGAAAGAAGGACTCTCAGCTAATCGATAGCAACTACATTAAAGACGGTACAGACAGTGATACACTAGATGATCCAAGACTGGAAAAATTATGGAGCAAGGTGAGTAAGGTTTCCAGGAACTGGAGTGTAGGAAATCACTGTTTCTTCATTGAACTGTTGTCTGTGTCTTCCGAGAGCCTCCAGACTTGGAACCGAGTAGCTTTACTACTCTGTTTTTAAGTACTGGCCAAGCTGCTGTGCTCTGCAGCTCACATCTTTCTGCCATGAGGGCATCCCACCTGCATCCAGGTCACCAGGTGTGGCAAGTTCTTTTCCAAAGCAAACAGCCACATAAGTCTGCATGGAGAATAAGATCCTGGGTCCACTGAGGACAAACAGGGTTACTCTTTTTCTCAAATTTCACTGAACTCGTGACTTCCCTCTGTGTGACTATTACACTGTGTGGCAGTATACCTGTGGTGCTTTTCCTGGTTTTCTCATTGTTTCTGGGCTTTTTTTTTAAAGGTGCATTTCAAATAGGACCATTTCATAGAGTGCTTAAAAAAGAAATGTATAGTGGGGGTTGTTAAATAAGGACTTTCCCAACCTGATATTCAAGTGAAAATAATTACACATAAAACCCAGAAACTGTACTGGCAAAGTCATAATCTTCAAAAATTATTTAATTCAAGTTTCAAGAAACAAGTAATTAGGTAAAACAAAGAATTCTTATACCAGCCTAGCACAGTGGTAGTAAAGCAGAGAAAAAGATTTGTGGGTTTTAAAATGTTACAGTAACTAGATAGAGCTCTGGCAGAGGAACGTGATGTCATGTGCTTTGGGTAAGAGTAACGTCCATTAGATAGAAATATTCCATAAGCAAAAAAAGTGCTGAGGCTGAAGAGATATCAGAAGCATTCACTTTTGATCATGCATTGCAGCAAATGAGTCACCAGTTTTTTGGCTAGTGCTCCAGCTGTCTGGCCAGTGCTTCCCTAATTGCTAAAGTAGTCCAGGGAGGAACAAAACACTGCAGAGCAAATGCGCAGCAGTGATAGAATCTTCACTTGCCAGTAGAATAAAATTAAGTAAAGACTGTGCTCAATATCAGGCTGCATCCCTTGTGCAAAGTCCACTTATAGATGCATATGGAGCCCCCATGGCCCTTATTACTCTATAAAATTGATTCCTATGGAATAGAAATGACGGGCACTTTTTCACTGGATAGTCCATAGCAAGTATAGCTTTTTAAGTCTGAGGCAAGCTTCCTTTTGACACGATTAAAGTCACCATATCCATCAATGTCTAAATCCTGACCTCATACTAATGTAAAGGGATTTAAAACAAAAGATCTTAAGGAAAAGCTGAACTTAATAATTTTCTAAATGTGGTAGGAAGTGGGAAGAAGTTTTGGGAGTTGAGTGTACTTAAAAGCTCTGGGCCTGGAAAGCATAATGTGCTCATGTTTCTTTCAGGCCAAGACCTCTGGGAAGTTCTCTGATGAGGAGTTGGATAAGCTTTGGCGAGAATTTAAGCATCACAAAGAAAAGATTCATGAATACAATATTCTGCTGGAGACTGTGAGCAGAACAGAAGGTGCCTGAACATTTATGTCATGTTTCAAGATCAGTACAAGTCTTTTTCTCTGCCCATTGGCTCCATTATTTCCAAGTGCCTTTGAAACTCTTGAAGTCTGACACTTTTGTCAGAGCTGCTTGCAGATGCTGACCTTTCCAAATACTTGCTGGGTTTACTTCTGCATTAGCTGCCAAAAATCTTGCCAGCTGATGAAAATGTTGCACTTCAGTTTACTGATTCTGCCTGCAGGGAAGATAACAGATTAGCAAAGATGGCCATAGTAGTTTACTGGAAATTATGCAGCAAGTATAGATCCGCTGATGCAAAATGTGGTCCTAAAGTCCATGGAACATGCATGTTTTATTTCACCAGCTGGGAGCCCGTGAGGATAGACTTGAGTTAGGCATGGTATTGAGGATCTGAATCCAGCTTGCTGTACTAATGCAGCAAAAATTGTTAGAGACAAAGTATTCCAAAGCTTATAGGCAGTTCAAGGTTTGCATTGTAGAGTCCAAGCTGGAAGCTGCTGGAAGTCATTTCAGTATCAGATGTCCTGATTGGTTCATGAAATGCCCAGGACTCATCAACCATCCCTATCCCATTTCCTTGGGATATTGCTAACCTAGGAAAATGAGTATTTCCTTACTAAAATCTTGGCTGGTGGCCAGTAGGAGTTAAAAGGCACTTCTGTAATATCACCCTCCTGAGCATTGAGGGGCATTAATCTTAACATTGACCTGCAAAAGGAATTACTGCTTCTTCAAGTGAGGTTGGTGCTTTATTTACACTTAGGTCAAATGCTAAAAATCATCTTTTATTCACCTGAGATTTGGGGACTTCTGGAGCTTCTGACCTATCAGGATTTCACTCACAATCAGTAACACTTTTCTTGAGCAGATATCCACAAAAATGTTATCAACCCATCAGAAGAGAACCTGGTGAAAGAGGAAGTCTTGCACAACAAACACAGAGAACTCAAAGACAAGCTAAGAAGCATCAATCAGGGATTTGAGCGTTTGCGTAAAGTCAGTCACCAGGGATATGACACAAACAGTGGTATGATACAGTGGTTTTTATGCTAATTTGGGATTAATTACATTAAAAAAAAAAAATCAGTGGGCAAGTAGTAAGATGAAGTCACAATATTACGGTTCATGGTGTGACCACAATAAGCTGGAGAGATACAGTCTGTTCTATTTAGAAGCCACAACTCCAGAAGCCTAAATGAAAGGATAGGGACCACCTGTAGAGAGGATAGTTCTGTCTTCCATGCCCACATGAGCAGGGGTATTACACCTTCAGCTCCTGGAGGGCATGTGAGTGAGACAACGTGCAGCACAAGCAATGCCATTATTCAGTTCCTGACTGGGGCGGGGGGCGGGGGGGGTTGCTTTATAAAAAAATATTTGCTACAGCAGTACTATAGTTTAGGTTAATTACTTGATTTTTTTTCTCCCTTCTCATGTCCAAATAGACAGATTAGTAATGCAGTGCTTCATATATCTATATGTACGTATGTGAGAAAGCATGCTTATCTGTCATAGAAGCTGGGCATAAAAGCAGTGTGTCCAGGTTTTCATTTGGTGGTATGTGTTTGTTTAGAATTTGAAGAACCAAGAGTGATTGATTTATGGGACATGGCCAAGTCAGCCAATTTCACTGAGAAAGAACTTGAATCTTTTCGGGTAGGTAGAATTCTAGTTTGATCTGTTATGGAAAGATATTTTCCCATGTAAAGAAGCATTCATTATTGCTCTTAGCAGTACAGAAGTGGAGAATACTATACAGACACCATAAAAAGAGAGTTATGCTTCTTAATAGTTCAGTTATGCAGATATATATATGTATGTAACTAGTCATATGCATGGTTCTGTTAAAATCACCACATGAAAATTCTAATCCTGTCTAAACAAGTGTTGCATATTTTAAATCTTTGGAAGATCAGGCCTTGCTTATTTGTTTCTAGTGCACAAGATTTCCCTCTCTTATCCACTGACTTAATGCAATTACTTCTTTGGGAAGCAGTGCTCTCTATAAACCCTACAATTTCCCTCTCATGCCTACCTCTTGCACTGCAAACTTACTGTGATGGAGCTGTGTTAAGCTGATCCAAACGTACCATGCTGAAGACCGCTTTTCAAGGAGATCTTATAGAAATTAATTCATGTGGGGTTTATACCAGTTTTATTTAATTCAAATTTCATGGAGGAAGTGTGTGTTTTTTCATCTGCCTCTGCCCGGAGAAGTAATTCTTCAGGGCTTCTTCATGGAGTTGCATGTACTTAACAATGTTGTGCTACCCTCCAAGACATGGCTAGGGACATCTCAAGCTTGTTTTCCGGATAAGGTAATGAGAGAGTTTTAGCTGCCAGGGATGGGGATTGAAATCTGTCTCTCTTAGATATCAAAGCTCTCTTAACTCGCATGCAGCCCGATTCTCATATGAAGCAAACATTTTTAATTACACTAATTTCAGTGGCCCTGTTTTTAAGAGTGCCAGAGGAGAAAGCCTGCTGAAGCCTGCAACAAGGCTTCTGCTGACCTCACTGGGACATTTTGGTTAGGACTATACAATTGCAGGAGAGGTAAATTTGGCCTTCTTATCTGCCACAGTGAAAAAGAAATACCCAATTCCATGAGCAAGAACACATATATGCTTCTTAATTTTACTGCTTCAGTAGAAATCTTCATTCATGCAAACCCTGTTCACCAGACAAAACCTGTCTTGTAACTGTGAATGTTCGGACGTCCTAACAAAAGTAAGACAGTAAGAATCACAGTGAAACACCTGCCTATTTAAAAAATCCATGAAAGCAGATTTAGAGAAATCACATGCCAGTTCCATTCAGCCTTGTTTGAGCAGCTGAAGTTCTGTCTTCTGGCTAGCCATAGTACCAGCCTTTGGAAGGGTTTCATAATGAAAGTGCCAGTGCTACTCTGCTGGTACCTCATCTGAGAGGAACAGCTAAAGTGATTATCAGCAGTAAAACTGCAAACTGAGGTCCTGAAAAGAGTATATAAAACAGACTGAAATGTTCTACAGCAAAATGAAACTATTTTCTTGTGAGAAATGTTGAAAACAAAACCCCTTTGCTATAAAAACTGAAGAACTACTAGGATGATGGGGTTTTATATATATTTTTTTTTATTGCCTTAAAATGTGAGTAAACACACCAGCAACCAAAATTAAGTGTCTGTCAAACATGGGTTTCCCTGTAGGGTCTGTCTGAGTTTTTCTGGATGTAAATGCATAGAACTGCTGCCCCAAGTGGCCTAACAGTTTGGACTGTTCATATCCTCTTCACAGAGGAGGTGTCCTAAAACACAGAAGCTGAATTTACTGCCTTGAAGTAGCAAAACAGGAGCATGCTTTGGTGGGTAGAAATACTACTCATTAGGCAAACTAAGAGGGCTTTTTGTTTTGTTAATTAATTCATCCTACTGCAGATTCATCATAGCAGACAGCAAACCCAGAAAATGTGTAAATCTGAGCAGAAAATAGCAAGTACAGGAACTGATTTTGAAAAGTGTCTTCTTTTAAAAATTTTGTCTCCCCCCAGTCCACTACTCTTAGTTATAAACTTTTATGTGATATTCACTGCTGTCATCTCCTAGCACTTCCCAGCCTTCAGCAGTCTCCATTTCAGCACTTGGCAGTGGGAGATTTGCAGCACCTGCCTTCAAAATTGGGTGTCTAGGTGGAGATGATAATGCATTGTCCAGACATTCTTAGGAAGCAGGGAACTGAAAAAGCTTTCTGTGCTTTACTTAGTAAAATAGCATTAGGGGTGTCTTGGCAAGAAAAGAGAGAGAAAGCCTTGCAAAAAAAAAAATCCTCTGAAGCTGCTTGTTTGTATTTGTTGTCCTAGGAGGAGCTGAAACACTTTGAAGCAAAAATTGAAAAACACCATCATTATCAGAAACAATTAGAGATTTCACACCAGAAACTGAAGCACGTAGAGGGAACTGGAGATAAGGATCATCTGAACAGAAATAAAGAGAAATATGCCATGCTGGAGGAAAAGACAAAAGAACTTGGATATAAGGTCTGTATAAATCCAGTGTACATATGTGTTGAAGTTTAACTCAGTAGCAGAGGGCATGTAGATTATCCGTGCTGATTTTTCATGCAGTTTGAATGTTTTCCAGGGAGTTTAAGGCACACCTCCATGTTAGTACAGGATATACAAAATAGTTTTTATAGACCTAATTCTAAAATGCCTGAAATCTCCCTGATCTGCTCTTCCTGTTGTCACATACCAGTATAATGTAATCAGATTTTACTATTAGTATAATTTATTGTCTTATTAAAATTTGTTTGATGTTTTTTGTTTTTCTGGTAGGTAAAGAAGCACTTGCAAGACTTATCCAGCAGAATCTCTCAAGGTCTTCAACACAATGAATTATAAAAATTTGTTCTCCTTCATGGGATCAATCTGTTAGCACAAAACAGATGAGGTGGTTTTTGAACAGGACTTACCAAGGAGTCCTTCAGAAATAGTAAGGATTGAAAAGGTTGTCCTGTAAGAAAACCTTTTTTGTTCACTTAATTGCCAGTTTTGTATTTCCACTATCAAACTAAATAATTAGATTTTAAATTTAAGTTGTACATCTTGGATCATACAAATCTTGCATGTGAATCAAGTAACAGCTGTTGAAATAAGCAGTCATGTCAAAAGGAAAAATATGTGAACTCTCAAAGGATTCTGGCTAGTAAAAAAAGTACTAGTTTGATAGTGAAGTATTCTGGTCAGTAAAAGCAGACACTAAGGTACAGGAAGCTAAAACAGAGGCCAGAAAAAATTTATTTCAATGCCTGGCCTATTACATTTCCTACTGAAGGTAACAAAAATACTTCTCCTGTCTTTGAGCAGTGGTTCAGAGCTGCACTGTATAGGATTCTTTCATGTGAGAGGGAGGAAGAGTAAGGAAGGAACAAGTACTGAGGTCAGTTCAGTTACAGACTAACACATCTGAAGTTACCGAATGTACACATACAATTATCTTCTTCATGGTTGCTTGGTTTTGTTACACTTAGTCATTAAAAAAATCAGAATGATACTGATGAGGCTGGTTTGTTTGGGTTTTTTTCCTCTCATTTAGTAAGAATTAACCAGACCTATTTTGGGAGCATGTTGCTTATTCCTTTAAACTAAAGTTCATTCACACATGAGTTTAAGACAGGAGGAATAATTTTGCACAACAGCACTGTGTTTCTATGTTCAAAATAGGCACTAAAGCAGCTTCTCTCTGAGCATGTAATTCAGTACAGTCTCAAATAAAGATTATTATCACTTTCCCTTTGGACACCAAATTTTTCTGTTCTGCATCAGACCATTGGCAACCATTAGCCATCCTAGTTGAAATTTTCTATAATAATAATGCTGACCTTTTATTTCTAAGGAGCATTTCACATTAAACTGTTCCTGGAACAAGGTAAAGGCAAAGGTCTGCTGCAGGTAAATGATTACAGCTGCTTGGTTAAGCAGGTCCGTCACTCCCACGTTGCAGTGGTGTAGTGTGCTGCGTGGGGAAGCTGTCCTTGAGCCTCACTTGCCATACCTGTTGTGTGAGAAATATTGAAGAGATCCATTCGGGGAGAAGCAGCCACTCTGTATTGTTTACCCAGTTCCTGGGTCCGTGGTGGGATAAAAGTACTATGATGCTGTACAAAAGACTATTTCATGATGTCCAAGTGATCTGAACCAAAACTGTGGTAGCAGTCTTAACTTTGAGATTCTAAATAGCTTACTTTAAAGCAGTAAGCTTTTTCTTTACTTTTTTCTTAAATTTTTTATTTTGTTGTAAGTTAACAGTTACTGTATTCTGGAGAATCAGTCCATCATGAGAAACACAGGCTACTCTTACTATTGGCAGTCACCTCAGAGATGGTTCCATTGCTGTAGTTCATAGCGTACGTCCCCTTCGATTGGTAAGCTAAAAAAGTAAACCCCAAAATAGCTAAAACACATTTATGAGAAAACTGGTTTGGCTTTTTTCCTAGATGCTACACCATTTCTGCCCTGGCCTCGCTTGGAGGGCTTTTCAGCCTTCTTAACCACAGCCGTAGCTGCATTGTCTTACAGACTTATCATAAACTATTTTTTAATTTTTAATATGAATGAAGAACAGAAGTGTATTCTATACTATGTGTGGAAGGTGCAAACTTCACTACATCCTACAGTTTTCCCTTTGGTAGAGTAAGAAGTAACTCCCTGTACCAGAAGTCAGTTTGGTGGCTGTGGTTTGGATGCACTGGCTCCCAGGTGAAGGATTTGAACTCGTGCACTAAACACACATCAGCAGAGGAAAGGAGCTAAGCAAAGCACTGAGCAGTTCCTGCTCAGCAGTCCTGGGTGGCTTCTACAAGTATGGAAAAGCTCCTATTGAGCCTGTGCAGATATTGCTGCTGGGGGAAAGGCTGGTTGCTGCATGAGGTGGGAAGCAACGCGAGTATCTCGGCGTACAGTAAAGGGGGGCAGAGTGGCTGTGTGCTCTGCACGGGAGGGTGCAGCACAAAGCTGGGTTTCATCTTCAGTGTGTGTCTGAAATAGAATGTGTTTATTGAAGACTGTCTGAAGGATTTGGAATAGCGCAGAGTGCTGGGTTTGGGGAACGTAGCAGCAGGGCTAAGAGTTGTCTCCAAGTCTAGAGCTGCTTCAGCACAGCTGGTGGCTGTACCTGCCCCATCGCGACATCCATCAGACTCAAACGCCAGGTAGGCTGCAGCAGAGAGAATGCTTGGCAAGTGTTTCAAAGTACAAGAGGCTGAGAAAATATTACACATCACAGTAATTTAAAATTAGGAATGTGTCACAGATCATCAGTGGCATAGGTTGGACTTGGGTCAACACAGTCACTGCACCTTAGTTATTTCACATAGCTTTTAATAAGTCATCAGGCCCAAAAACTGTTCATGCAACCTAGAGGAGAAAAAAAAAAAATTAAACAGCAGTGGTTGCTGTCCTTCAATCTGGCTTTCCCCTGAGACAGTCTGTAGCTGAGGTAGGGTCTGCAACAGCGTAGAGAAGACGTGAATCATTTCCATTCCTGTCAAGGCTCTTTGGGGCTTTCCCTACTCTTTTTGATCTGGGTACAGTGCACAGGCTAGTGAGTTGTGAAGTTTGATTTCACTTTTGTTTCTAGAGCCTGCACATCAGTAACAAATGAGGTAATTACTGCAGTTTTTAAGCCTCCAAAGACAATTCATATGTCCAAAATAACAAGAGTCCCTGAGACACTAAAGATTAAGAAATAGCTCAAGTCACCACTCATGTTTCTGTAAATAACAACAAAAAATGAAAGCAAATAAAAAAAAGTATAAAAGCAGTATTCCTGCAGTCCTGTACCCCGTGAAAAATGAATAAAGGTTCATAGGTGAAACTGTGGGGAGGAGACAGCTGAAGGGGAGAGAACTAACAGCTTTTCAACAGCACTTGAACCTTCTCCTATTTTTAGTTGGTTTTTTTTCTGTAACTTTTTTAATTAATCAAATTACTAAGTTTTTTAAACCACTCTAAGAAATAATTTGAAATAGAGA
>JAAGNO010005224.1:62335-72716 GCA_033439905.1 Ceryle rudis | reverse complement strand
TTTTTTTCTGTAACTTTTTTAATTAATCAAATTACTAAGTTTTTTAAACCACTCTAAGAAATAATTTGAAATAGAGAAGTGGGAGCAGAAGGAGGAAAGAACTGCATTTCTTAGGAAAGAAAGAAGATCTGAACATTTTATACAGTCTGTCAAGTTTTACACAAGTCTGCCCTGAAAAAGAACCTCAAGTTAAATAAATATGTCAGTGGTTTCACGTAGGACAGATTTTATTTATTAAACAGGTTGGGGGTAGAAATAACAGGGAAATATATACACAAGGCATTAAATGCAACAAAAAATAACCATGTCTTTCTTAAAATAAACATTTTGTCCTACATGGTGGTGGAGCTCAGATCACATAATTCTACCAAGACAAGTAAGGAACAGATAGAGGCAGCAGAGGTAACAACTTCCCTTCTCCCCTCCTAAGGGATTGTGATGCCTAATAAATCAGGCAATAGCCAGAGTAGATTCACCAAGTAGAGTTCATTTACATTTTGTAAGCTGAGGTGCCATCTGACTTTGCAGCTCCTCCTCCCAGTAGTGACCCAGTTCCTGCAGATCTCAGTGCCCAAGAGCTGCTGATGATCTGTGGTAGGGTGCTCTCCCTGCTTGCTGTGTGTCAGGCTCCTTCTCACCAGGGTGATAAGGCCTTTGCACAGAAGGTGACAGAAGGCAAGAGAGAGAAACCAGCTTAGCTTCCAGGATGTGCCTGCCTCAACAGCTGATCTTTGCTGAGCATTTAGAGGTGCTTTGGAAGGGCTTCAAGCCCTAAATGGGGAACAGAAGGCAGGTCCCTTCTCCCTGTGTGTACACTGCCTAGGTCCCAACACACAGGGTCTGCAGCGCTGCTTAAGTAGCAATCTCACCCTGCTGACCCCAGGGGGACTTGGCAGGGGCCCTAATGGGTCCTAGTTTCAGTTTTGCCATTTATTCAACATGTCAGTTTAGGCGAGTTGGTGCAATTAGTTACAGTCCATGAAAGAACATAGGTCCCCAGCCATGATCCATTTGTGCCATGGTGCCCAGAAACCAGAGCATTGCACTGGGAACCAGGCTACCGAGGGGTCCTCTGCAGGCCCTTACCCAGGATCATGTGTTCAGCTCAGGACTAACCCAGACAGAGGTAAAAATTCACGTGTGTGGTTCACATTTTCTTCTTTCACAAACCTTCCCTTTGGCTTTTGGTTGGTGTGTTTGTTTTAAAAGGTGCTATTTCACACACAAAAAGCTTACCAGTAAGTAGTACAGCAGCAGCTCTAAAATATTTTTTAAATCTATTCATTCTGTAGCATTTAATGAGAACAGAAGAAATTAAAATGTCATGAAATAAAAGTCAATAAATAAAATAGACCATTGCTTTCAGGTACAAACAGACCTACTCTTGTAACAGAGAACAGGGAGCTATGAAAGACAAAGACTGCATTTTTCTGTACACATTATGTTACCTAACAAACAGCTTCTAAGAAGAATCCACGGAACCAGAATCCACATTTCCAAGTACAACACGCAGTTCCCATGTATTTCAGGACATTCACATAGTGCCTATGGGGAAGCAGGTTGTTAATCTACAGAAAAAAATAAGAGACTGTATGGATTTCCTTCACTAGTATCCACAGTAAAATGGAAGCATTCAGAATATCTGTCCAGTTGAGCCAAAATAAATTTATGAACTTTCATCCACAGTAAATCCTTACAGTTGAGCCCTATTTGGTGTAGCAGTGAGTGTAACCCAAATGCTTTTATCAGTAGCACTGAATGCACCTTCACATCCAAATCTCCATGTGTATTATCCCACCACTCAACAAAAGAGCACTCTCCTAACTCAAACACGGGCATTACTGCTTAACGTGCCAACATAAAAACAATGGATACATTAATATATCATATAGATATTTTGTTCCTTCACTGGTGTGTTAACTTAATCGGAAAGCTGCACACATCCATTTTAATAAAACTGATCATTTTCAGTCTCAAAGGTAGCCTGTAAGTAACTGGTCTACTGTAATTTAAACCTGGTGTTTTCTACAGGGTGAAGTGAGTGTGGAATCTCTTTGAAATAAGCCTCCTACTAAAATGCTACCTAATGTTCTGCCGTTATAATTTTCCAGGCAACTTACTTTAAAGAGGGAGAGAGTTTAAGAAACACTGACAACTGGAAACTTGCATATGAAAGCCAATAATTTGCAGTGCTTGGCATTAGATCCGGGAATCTCGCCCCAAAATTAAAATCTCAGTTTTAATTCGAGAAGACATCTGAACTAGAATCATTAACTAAATGAAGCTCAAGGAAACAAAAAGGGAGTGAGAAGGACTTTGTGCCAAAAGTAGCATCTCCGAAAGAGACTTCCATGGCAAGGACTTAGTTATGAGTTTCAGTTCAACAGTGGACCACTTGCAATAGGAAATGCACTAAGTTTCTCCTGATTTTTGTAAAGAATTTTTCAGGTTATACCTTTTTCCTAATCTGTACCAAACTGACGCAGATTCTTACACAAAACCCACATTCCAACAGTCTGAACACCTTCCACACACGTAAATGCAGCCTGGAACACTCGAGTTACCCTTCTCCAAACCTTTCTTCAAGCACAATAACCACAATCTGTATGAGATGCATGTGTCTTGGGCAATGTCTGCATTAGCCTCAGTTCACTGGTGTCACCTAACCTTTACCACAGATCTGTTGTTTCAGGTCTTGTGCAAACTGACCCTCACACCCCTGCAGAGGAATGAGCTTTGCAGAACTGCAAAACAAAGTTTTCATTCATGGTTGGTTATTAATTCAGGATAAGAACATGGTTTTCCAGAGCTGTTTTTAGGAAAACATTTTCTTTCTTGTTTCATTGCCATCTGTATAAAAAGCTAGAATTTTTGAAAGACACAAACAGCCAGTGTACCCAAACAGGGCACTCAGGAGTCCAAATCAAAGTACTGCCACAGTACATATCTAGGATTACAGGAGAGACAGGAGCAAGCATATTTAGCCACAAACATAATATGAGAAGAAACATGAATTCTCCTCATCTCCCTCAAACCAAGGAACAGAGCAGCTCATCCAGTTCAGCTTTGACCACTTAACAGCTTTCCCGTGACACAACAGAGACTGGGAACAAGGGGTAGGTAGGTTGGCATTTTCATGTTGCCTGCCTTCCTTCTGGGCCACCACATTTTCTGTTACCTGGTTGCTTCCAGCTCTACCTGCACTGCTCAGGGCAAGCACCATGCCAACAGACACGAGACAGACAGAGACAGACAGGGTTCCTGTCACAGTCCAAACCGAAGGCTTGGCCAGCTGCAGGCTGTAACTTGAACATTGACAGTTCCCCAACCAGATGGACAGTAACGAGAGGGTCTAAACGTGTTAAATGTTGTCACTGGAAAGAAGGGCTTTGCTAGAGATACACACACTGAAAGGAGTGTCAGCAAATCTCAACAGCAGCCCACCTGGGACTTCAGGTCCAGTCACCCCAGGAAATGCCTTTCCACAGCTGTCACTCATGGTCACTAGTCCCTTACATTCACCATAAAAAGCACAGAGATGGGAAAAATTCATGCAAGACCAGTTCCTGGGTTTTCAATAGATCTGATCCATCTCTAGCAGATCTCCCAGCTATTTTAAGTGACACAGGTATAGCTGAACACAAAATTAGGTGCATCTTCATGTCAAATCAGGGTTGTCTTTGTGTCATAGGAGGGCTGAGCTGCCACTGTCTCTCACCCAATGTACATACTAAATGTTCACATACTTGCCACAGAGGAGAAAAGACAGGTGTGAAGGGTAATTCTGTCCATGGCCTAGACCATATATACAGTACAAACTTGACCCATTTTAATGGCTTGACTCCAGGACAGTGAGACATATGCTGTCACAGTTACAGCATGACCGTGCCTCTTTGGCGTGGACACTGGCACTTAACCATCTCTCAATTTCTAATCCATTCCTGGCAGAGACAGTGCCAACACACCTTCTGTTTGACAAAGTCAGCCTATTCCAGGACACTCCACTTCCTTGCTACAGCCACACTTTGTACAAGAAGCAACAACCCAGCCAGCAGTTTCCAGCACTGGCCCAAACTACATTTTACAGACTCAAATGCTCTTCTGTCACCCTGTTGCTGCCCTTCTTCTCTCAATACAACAGTACAACTGTTGCTCTCTGCTGACACCTACCTACTTCTCCATCAAACTCCTAATATGAATTTTCCTGTACTTCCCAATTTGTGTCCAGCACTGCTGACTGTTGGCAGTGAAAGGACAAAGTGTTACAGCAGTAAGGAAAAATAATGGAAGACTGACAAGGAGGACTGTAAACATGCTCAAGTGACTTGCAGCTGGGGTGTCGAAAAACACATATATCACACTAATTACTGTTTATCCTTGTGTGTTGGACAAGTAGAACATCTGTGTTTAGATAACACAGGCCTGCGATAGACTTAGTGGCATCCTATCGAACACGCTTGAGATTCCTGCCCTGCTGCGGGAAGATTCAAAGCACAGTGGTAAACTGTGCCTGTGGGAACACTTGCTAAGCAGGGAAAACCAGCAGATTCATTGATCCACTAGCGTGGACCAAGCTCCGCAGTGCCTGCGTCCCTGGGTGCTGCTTTGGGCATCCCCCAGTTGGCAAGGTTAACAAGAACTACTTGTCCATGGTTTTGTGGTGGTTCCTGCATCTTGCCTGTGCCGGCTGACACAAGCAGCCACAGACAGGCCACGGGGTACATCTTCCAGCTGTAGCAGAGAGATGCTGATGTGTGACAAATCTGAGCAAGCCATTACATAACAGAACTTTGGTATCCAAAGGGCAGGTTCCTTTCTGAACATAAAATCTGCTCTATTTTCTGTATATGAACTACCTATAAATTGCCAGCTCAGCCCACAGATGAGTAAAATTTAACTTATAAAATAGCAGATGCTAGGGGTTTTTGGTTTGGTGGTTTTTTGGGTTGTTTTTTTTTTTTTTAGGAATCTCACAACAGTATAATGTAATGTAGAGACAAATTACTGTCATGCTACATCTGCTTTCTGATCCCACCCCCTCACTGCACATTCCTCAAATAAGTTGACACCTATTATTTCAGTAAAAGGGTGATGGTACATACGCCTCTGTGTACACAGTGGGATAATAAATTTGAATTCTTTCTAGATGCTCTGATGTAGACAAATGTTTGAAAGCAGCAAATTTTAAAGTTAACTTTCACTCACCCTGAAGTTTTTACTAAATTCAAAGTTTACTTGGTAGCTGCACTTGTCTAAACCTACCAACTGTCTTCTAAAGCTATTTATTGTTTCAGAATCCAGGAGATAAATTACGTGTATTTTCCTGTCACTTATGTTCCAGCCTCTCAAACAAAAGTCTATGGGAGTTTTTTTAATCTGTAACCAACTGACCAACAGTGTCCTAAGCCTCAGAGTGAGGCTACCCTGAAGCCTGTCATTTTTAGAATAGGGTAGGGTGACGAAAAATTAAAGCATTAAAGTTATTAAGGGCATTGTCAAAGTGTCTTAAACACTGACATCCTTGGGGAATCAATCACCTCTCTGGGGAGTCTGTTGCAGTGTTTGGCCACCATCTTAAGAAAGAAATGCTTCCTAATGTCCAGTCTAAACCTCCTGTAGTGCAGCTTTGAACCGTTCCCATACTTCTCATCACTGAGTACCAGGTTTCACATTAAGGGTGGGAGTGAGACCTTTGCCTGCCACCGCCAGGGAGAAGACATGGGCAACATCTTTCCCTCCTCAGGAAAGCATAGAACTGAACTCATCAGAACCCATGCAAATTTTTTAAAAATCCACTTTTCCTTAATTCCACTCACCTACACTGAAAAGACACATTTACAGAGCTACTACTTACAAATTTCCCTGTAAAACTTCTAATTCTTCCATCCTTGCTCTACTTTGTTTCTGTTGCTGTATGATGTTGAATTAACATTTTCTTTCAACCTAGATTGCAAAATAATGTTTGCATGACTGGCCAAATGACACTTGAAGATCTTTCCAGATAAAAAGTTAAGTGAAAATATAACAGTACTGTCATCTGAAAAAAAGTGTGTCATTTTAACAGAAATGACTGGCTAGTAACCCACAAAATTCTGTGTCTTCTTCCTGTGGTCATTTTAGCAATAGTATGTGAATTATCCTAGATAACCTGGAAAAGTTACTCACCAAAGGGTGTATGTTTCAGCACCTCATAAAAAAAAAAAAAAATTAAGCACTCATTCAAATTCAAGGATATTTTTCCAAGCTGCACTAATTAAAACTGTTTTGTTTGCAGCAGAGAGGAAAATGGGGACATATTCCAAGCTATTTGCTAAAAATATCTCTTGGGGCAGATCTTCACTCACATTTAGATACCTAAAGACACCTACTGTCATTTGCCACTATTAGATGCCAGAGTGATACTAAACCCCAACTATTTGCACTGTTGGGCAATTAATTGCCTCCAAACTCCAGCCCTCCATCCTGAAACACATGTTAAATTGAAGAAAGTCCATCATGCAAATACTTGCACATCAAAATGTCCTGTAACAACCTATGAACACCATCAAAAAAAAACCATTGACATGGTAGTAGTTACATTTGGCAGTAACCTCCTCAGTAGGACTATCAGAAAGAAAGAGGTGCATGCACAGCACGCTAACAGTTATGCCTAAGCACTGTGCTTGCTGAGGGTGTTTTTATCACCGAGAGCACTGCCCCCAGACTGGTACTTCTGCCATGTTAAAGTACTTCCAGGGCAATTTACAGAAGTGTCAGCCACCTCGCATTGTTCTTCTGGTAATTAATTCCTCATATTCCTGGGAAGGGCATGAGGAGATCTGACTCTGGTAAAATGCTAAATTAAAAATGAGCAAAGCCTTCATTTCTACCAGCAGAAGTTATGAGTCACATTTATCTCCAAAGTGTGGGAGATCTTTTAGGTTTTTTTTGAACCTGGAATTATCCTATAGCAATCACAAACTGTAATTTACATCACTTATGCACAAGTATTATGCAAGGCATGTGAATAAACCCCTAACAATTTGTACATGAACAGCAGTGCTAAAATTAAGCCATGGAAGTTACACAGTGAGCACAAACTTACTCATAGGATTACGGTTTGATTTCCATTTTCCCCAGTTCACTGCTAGAAGTTGAAGGCCCATTATTTTATTTACTTAGGAAAAAGGCTTTCCATTTCTGTGAGCTCGTGTTGTTCAAATGAAAAATCTTCAGTTTCTTCAACAGATGTCAAGCCTATAACTTGACGAGGAGGCCTGCAAGGTACTACAAAAACAACAAGGTACTATACAAAAGCTGAAGTTACTATGACATACACAAATGCGTGTGCACAGAGAACCACATGCATGAACAGAATCACAGCCCTGTCCAACCCGAAAAATGTATTTTTAAAATTGTGAGTCTTCCTCCTGTTAAGGCCAGCAGCAATCTGATGACCTTTATTTACTGTTGTGTTAAGTCTTTGCCCATGCTGCAAGTCCAGGATTCAATGCGAGCAATTTTGAGCAACATACAGAAAGGCAGCTTTTGCAGACAACCTGAGTAATATATTTTCCTGGTAAATACATTTTTACAAGAGAAATATTGCACCTTCATTATAGATCATGATGGAAAACACTGCATTTCAGTGCATCAGGCAAGCTACACTCATTTAAAGTATTAAATATAAATAGGCACATAGCAAGAGTTTTAAGCCTGCAAGACCTCCCGTGGAGGATCCTTCACGGAACAGCTGTTCAGTTAAACATGGTCACAAGGAGCTGTAAGTACAGGCCATTCCAGTTGTGCTGAATATGTGTTTACAAAGGAGATCACCACTATTCATTTGTCTAAGAAGAAAAACCTTTTAAACTAGGAATGTCATAAGAAATATTTATTTTCCCTTCTGAAATACGCTAGGCTCATAAATAGAAAAGTACATCTTAGCACAGGACAGATGACAACGGCAATTGTCAACTCTCAAAACCATTTATTATTCAATTGAGAGATTTCTGATATTTTACATTACTATTGAGGCTACATTCAAATAAATTTATAGGTTAAATTCTGCCTCAAAACCAAACACCCACCTCTCATTCTAAGTCACTTAGTGAAATCCTCACTGGCAAAAAACTTTCACTCACCAATATAAATTATAATGCATATCTGAAAAACAGAATCGGGCTGTGATAATGTATCTTAAGAGGACATAGTCAAAACAATCATAATACCCACATATCGTTCCCAATAACTCCCGGAAGCCAAAGCTTATACGTTATTGCAGGCCAAAACCTTGTTTTCTTCATAAGTAAATTGCCTTGCTAGTCCAGTGTGTGTCACTGCCATACCAGTTTATTTAAATAACATTTTTTATTAGGACAATTATATAGAACATGAGCATTACAGAGACAATGCAACACAAGAAACTAAATCGAGTTTTGAATCATACAATCTCCCTGTACAAAAGCAAGATGTTGCAGACTTGCGGATAAACTCATATTACAACATAACATCCTGTTGTGCCTCAGTTCTGTAACATCTCTGAAGACATCATCCTCTTACACAGAGCTGGTTTTATGCTATTTAGAGACAGCAGAGAATTATTCAATGGAAGTTTTAGGTTCAAGATGAATGATCTGCTTCTGGTGCTGGTTTACATTAGGGATAGTTTTGGAAATGTAAATAAAAGACTCAATTTTCAAAAGTGAATGTTTCTTTTGAGTACCTTGATTTTAAGATATTCCGTATGAGAAACATGCAACCCAATTTTCAAAGTAATACTTATGTTCAGCTCAGGGAAAATTGTCAAGAATTACAGGTACTCATCTATTATGAAATCAAAGCCTATGGTTTGACACAGGGTTTTTAAGAACAGAAGCACCCAGAAAGTCCCTTCCCATTACTTTAGTTTATAGGCATAATTAAAATAAATAACTTGTTTGTGCGTGCTCTTGTCTGTATGCATACACACAGGCGTTCCTGACACTGCAGCTTTTAAATGTGAGCAACTTCAGCCAAAGCTGCAGAACTCTTGGTGAGGTATAAAATTGAATTACCCATATGTAAAGTTAAGCATGTCCATAAATAAGCATATACATTGAACAAAACTGTGCCTGCAAAAAGTCAGGCACTGAATTCTCTTGCTTTTGTAAGAGTCCATTAATATATTAATAGAGGTTTTACGTACTTTATACATTCAGTTATATACATATATTTTATCAGTAATGTGTGCTTGCATACATACATATGCACACATGCAAACTTATGTGTACACTTATCACACACACACTCACATTCTCTTATCTGCACACATTCAAGTTCTTTAAAGAAAATGCCATTATTTAATAAACACTGGAATTGGTTCCAGGTTCTTCAGGATTTTAGAATTATAGAAAAAGGTAACTTACATCTGTCATTGCATATTTAAAAAAAAATAAATGTGGACTTTACAATCAAATTAAAATAAAGTGACCACACACACTACCAGCTTTCCAATTAGGAATCAAGATATTGGAATGAATCTGGTATAAATGCAATAAGCAATGGCAGCACTTTGTATGAGTATTTTTTGCAATAAATGTGAATCTTTTGGAAGATAAATTAGTACCAATTTATGGTGAGCAAAAAGTTCTTTCCTAGATAGGTCACTGCTGAGCCCCTTTCTTCTGCTCTAGCTCCTGCAAGCGTTCCTCCCGGCACTGAGCATGCTGCGTTCCCACTTTGTGGGCTGTCTCGGTGGCTGCTATGTCAATCTGTGCATATCGGGATGATCCACTCCCTGAAATACCAAATAAAATCCTGTAAAAGACTCTACCCCTCATATATTCCTGGCTAAAACTGACCAAGGGTTAAACTGTTGAGAAACTTCTTCCACAGATTTCGTAGATGATGGTCTGGTAAAGGCAGTAAGATGATAATCACAACTAAAAAATAAATAAATAAATAAAAAACCTCAAAAGTGTTCTTATCTACATAGTTTATCTATCTAGTTTGCTTCAAATAAGCAAATGAACCACTTGTATTTCTGCCCCAGGTTTAAATCTCCAACGCTGCTCCTCTCAGCAGAAGACAAAACTGAACTCAGCTCTCCCACTTCTGGGATGTTTCATCATCAGCCTACTAGTCCTTAAATGAACAGCATCTGCTATTTAAAAAGGAAACACCTTTGGTAGGGCAGTTGGCAGAGATTATTCTTTGTCTGGCTTAGGCATTCTGTGAACATTTACCAGACCAGCCACCTGCAGCCTTGTCATGCTATGACAGTTTAGTCTAATAATTTGCAATAAGGAAGATAAAAGCTGCTCAGGCTGTTCAGGAGCAGAAAAGCTCTGTATGGGTGCACACATACACCTCTAGAGGCTAGGAAAACTTTACTATGAAAAACTAAAAATTATTAATTTTT
>JAAGNO010005224.1:35783-59652 GCA_033439905.1 Ceryle rudis | reverse complement strand
AATGTGGGGTCATTAGGTGTTAAAGTTTTTTATTGCACAGGAAAGAAATTTTTTTTTTTTTTTTTTTTTTTTTTTTTTTTTTTTTTTTTTTAATCCGACCTACAGCAGCTGTGAATAACCTTTAAGGGAAATTTTTCTTCTTCTTGGACTGTGTTACGAATAGCACAGAACTCATACAAAGTCAGGGAACAGTAAGAGGGGTTAGAGGTCACAGCAGGTTCCAGGATAATAGACTTTCTCCAGGTTTAAACTATTTAAATCAAAGGAGTCTACTATGCAGTTCAAAATTATAGAAGCCTGGAAAGTTTCTGACAGATGTTCATAAAGAAAACATAGGAACATCCATGAAGAAACCCAACATTTTTCTGATCGTCAGACTTATGCCAAAAAGCATTCAGCAGAACCATAGCATTGAAAACTTGCATCCCGAAAAGTTAAAGTTGTAAGCAAATTACAATCTTAAGGACCAATACAGAGTCATGAATAGTCATGAAGGAAAAGTTAGTTTTTAGTCTTTGTATATACACTGTTAAAGTGAAGTAGCAGGAGTTTAAGTGAAGTCTCCTCATAGCTAGCTAGCACAAAAACTAGCAAATTTCTCCATAGAGGTAAATAGCTGAAAGGTTTCAGGAAGCTGAATGTCATACTTGATGCAGACAAGCCAAGTGATTTTCTTGAGAACTAAAAAGCCACTCATGTATTAGCTGGTGGGGCTTTGTACAAGGAAAGCAAAAGAAGCACATAGAACAAAGAAACCCCTGGCAACAATCATGCTTGCTATGACTTCACTCAAAGGAACAAAAAACAAACCAAGAACAAAGTTGGGCAAAGTGGGATGGAAGGAAAGGAAAAGTCTTCCGTTGTTTATTCTGTGCTGTCTTAACAGAAACTGTGGTTTGGGGTTTTTTTTGCAAACATAGAAATTCTTGGCTTTTCATTTTTCCTTCAAATAAAAAACCCACCTCATTAGACACTCAAAACTGTCTTGCGTTTGTCTGAAGTGAAAAGACTGTTTGAAAAGCACAAGACAGTCAAAAGCTCCTTCTAAGAAAACAAGGCAAACACAGAGAACCCTGGACAAAGACAGTGCTTTCAGCAATCCGTCCTGGGCAGACAGAGGTGGTAGATGCTTACAAGAGAGGTCAGAAGACAAGTATTTGAGATCATTATGGAGGAAGAATTAGGGAGAATGGCATACCAAAACGCATGATTACAACATTCTGAAAGAATCATGACTGCTCGAAGAGATAGAGAGGGGAAGGTAAGAAGAAAAAATGTTAAGCAAATAATAGGAGCAGAATAAAGGAGAAAATGAAGTGGCACAGAAATGAGGGGGGAAAGAAAGGAAATAATAGTATAACTGGGGAGGAAATAAGAAAACTATATTTGAAAATGGTGGTTTAGCCTTCCTTTCAGGAAGTGTTAGTTATTCACAATTTTCTAGTCTGTGCAGGCACTACTTTCAGACACGTGATAAATAATGGAGAACCAACACAATAAATACAGACCCCATGTAAGTGTATGTGTGTGAGAGCATGCATGTAAAGCTGACATGTTCAAAGGTCACAACCTCAAAAATAAACTTATAATTAATTTATATTTTTAAGAGATTACAACAAAAAGGGAAACGGAAAAAGAAATATAAAATGTTAATCTCTTCTAATGCAACTAACTCCAAAGATCTTTACTCACCAGATTCCTCAGGGCTAACGGGAGTTCCAGGTTCTGCAGGAAGTGTTATCATCTCATAACCACCTTTAGGACCTGGAATACAGCAACACCATCAATGGCTTTGGAGTTAGGAATTTGAGCAATGAAAACAAGCCATAAAATTTTGTGGGTTTGACTTTTAACCTTCTAATCTGAATAATCAAACTGAAAAAAATCTCAGAAAGGATAAATAGTGATTAGTGTTTACTTTTTTACAAGTATTCACACAGACAGCCACTGAAGTCAACAGTGTGTGTTGCTGTACACCGATAAGGGAGCAAAGCTGTCTTGAACGTATGAATCAGGGAGAACTGCGTGGGTGATCTTGGGAGCATCTGGAAGACTCTTGTTAAAATTCCTCCTCCAGCAAGATGGATAACTTCTTGATTTCTGACAAAGCTCTGTATAAAGTGCTTAAACTAGCCCTTCCAAAGATAACTTTGCTTTCCAAGTGCAAATCATCATATTTGCAATAAGCCAGGTTACACATCATCATCGGTGTTTCCAGAGCACTAAGCTGAAAAAAGGTGCTCAGGCTCTCTGATGTTTTCAGACTCCAGCCCAGTTTAAACAAGGCAAGCTAAAAAGCTATGTCAATGGAATTAATATATTGGGATTAATTTTGAATGACAAAGACTCATAATTTTATCTGCTGGTGTTGTTTCTTTCTCTATTATCATGAAGAAGCTATCTTTAACTGTGGTGTTTGAGTTTTTTTCCCCACCATGTCATTGCTAGGGTACTGAAATTGTCATGGTCTGAGGTGAGGTTTTTTTGGTGGGTGCCCTGTGTTAAAGTGCTGGCAGCATTTTACTGCTATGAAAAAGATTACTGCCTGTGCTCTGACACTTATCTCATTTGTCACTGCCTCTTCTAAACTTATCCCATCTGTCAATGCCTTTCTAACAAAAACCCTGCAAAGCAAAAAAACCAAAGAAATACATAAGTCTTACAATAGGGAATCAAGTCATAAGTTACCTTTAACATTTTCTGCAGTTTAAAATCATTTCCATTACAATTACTTTACATGCACATGCATACCTCATAACCACTTATACTTACCAGCTTGGAGACTGTGCCCTCTATGTACTTTCAAAGACCCAGAAGCTGCCATGACAGAAGCACCACCTGTTTTCAGAAATATTCACATTAAATCTAAATGTCTGTTGCTATTATTAGATACCTGCTGTACATCAGCATTTTTAGTAGATGATTCTGAAACATCGAGAAAAATTTCAATAAGAATTACAAGTCATTGTTCTTCATTTAAGCTCTTTTTTTTTTTTTTTTTAATTGCTAAATTCTTTCTCCTGAGATTGTGGTACTATAACCTAATTTTGTTGTTTTCTTTCTTTAGAAAGAAAGGGTGCCCTCTATAAAACTTCAGGATACTGGCCTCCCTCTCTGTGGTGAGTACCACCTCTCACTATCTCACAGAGATAGTCATCTTGAACTGAGAAGAAAAATGACAATGAAAACTTGAGTAGGGAGTTGCCGTTGCCCATTGAAGTTAATGGGTAGAACTGTATCACTTCAGAACAGTATCACCCTTCGGTAGTGCACTGTTCAGTTTTAGACAGGATGAAGGATCCACCCTCCATGGTGTCTGAATCCAGGTTATGGCTAGTTCTTGCCAAATACTGTTCCAAGTATTACAGCCAGGAAAGCTTTACCAAGAGCGTGTCAGGTGACACAGACAGGCTCCTGTCCCCAGCCCTATTCAGATCAACAGGAAGGTGTCCCAGGTACAGTATTAGATACAGAAGTTTGAGAAAACAAAAGCCAAAAACTCAGAAACCTACCAAGTGGTACCACACGTAATGTGGTTTGTCCGAGTACGCACAACCCTTCCTTATTCAACCAGCAAGCTAATCAGCATTATACCGACCTCTTTGGATAACATTATCCCTATCCAGACGTAAAAGCCTTATCTCTGCTGTTGTCACTGTGGGCATCTTCATCAAGATGAGTGACATTTACTTCCTTACATGAATAATTATGAAGGAACTTCTTGTGCAAGTAAATGCTACTTAACAGATACAATGTAGGAGGCTGTGCTTATGAGTCACCCTGCCACTGGTGACAGGGCAGCCGTGCCACGTGCTGCTGGGTGCTGGGAATCAGGTAGAAAATTAACACTCCCTTCTAAACTGAAGAATAGTTTCTGAGCAGGTGAGACACCTCTCCGCAAATTTTTTTTAAAGTCATGTCCAAAAATTACCATCATTATTATAGAACATGAAGAAATTCTATAGGATAAATACTAGCCTCAAAAACCTAAGAAAAATTCATGTCCTAGGAACCTAAAAAAATGGCAATTTCTTATTTTTTCCCCTGTATAAAGTATACATTCACACTTTTTTTCCTAAATCTAGTAATTTCCTATGTTATAAAATTAATCCTACACTTTTATAAAATAAATCTAAATAAAATCCACAGATTATTTCACTTAATGAAGACAATGGATAGAAAAAATAATAAACACCTATTTCAGAAGGGCACAATTGAACTAAAACCTTTAGTTTTGTAATATTTGTGTATATGAAAGCATGTATATGGTAATCCAAGGCTAGAAAAACAATTTTCAAGCATACCATACTAAGAAATTGAATTTGTATTTTAATAAATGAAATCAGATTGTAGAACATTTACATACTCTGGTGAGGACTTTAACACTAAAAACAGTATTTGAAATTTTGTTTTCAACAAGACTGCTGATAAAAATAAATGTAAAATTGGACAGGCCTGGACTAGCTGATTTACTTCTATCTCACTGATTTTCCTTTTTCTCACCTCAGAGCATCTTGTCTCTTCCTTATTAAGAATATCAGAATACACTTGATGCACCTGAAAGCCTTACCTTACTTTGAAGAAAGACTACAACTTTATGCTAATTGCAGCTTCATCACAAAATTAGCGTGGGGTGTTATTTTTCCTCCCTCAAAAACTTAATGAAATTCAGCAGAAATCACTCCAGAGAAAACATAGATTTTTAAGCAACAGTTTTAGCATTTGTGAAAAGCACACAGGACAGGAAAGGAGATTTAAAACAATAAGATATTTCAACACATTTGTGGTCAAGTTGAAGTTTTCCCAGTTGGAATTTGTTTAAAAGAACAATGTTAATGCTTCAGGATTTGACCTGTTGTATTTTCCTTATTTTTAAATCTGGCATCTTACAAATATTTACATAGTCAATTCTCTCACAGAATTTTTTTTTAAGCTTTGAACTGCATTTTATAAACACATGTCAACAAAAATCAACGTAGATATTTTCTTCCTTCTTTTTTATAGCTACCATATAAACTGGTTTGTTTCTCATTTATGAATCCCAGGATAACACTTGCAGAAATGGAAAAATCATAAATTTCTGAACAAATAAAACATCCAGCAGAAGACAGATGCTCCCTTCCATCATTCTTTTTGTCTTACAAGGGACTGCTAAGAATAACTTTTTCAATTTCCCCTGCCTTCCAGTTCTTTGTGGCCGACTTGCTCAAGTCTTTGTTAAAACTGAGTAGCTCATCAAGAGTGTTATTTCTGTTCTACATTCCTCAATGTGTAAGAGGAAGAAGATATTAAAAATGTGACAAAATAAAAATATGCTGCAGAACATTTAAATTCCTACATATCATTAAACTCAAAGGTCTTATGTAGCTCAGTGAAGAAAACCACTATTTGAAACATTTTTCTAACTTCGCAGTGATTTCTTTATGCCCACTTTTCAAAACTAAGCAGAGTTCACAGCACATCTGCTGAAAAAAAAAAAAAAAAGACCCTTGAAAAACAAAAACATCAAGAGGAAAGCTAGAATACCATAGAATCACAGAATGTTAGGGTTTGGAAGGGACCTCAGGAGATCATCAAGTCCAACCCCCTGGCCAGAGCAGGACCACAGAATCTAGGGCAGGTTACACAGGAATGCATCCAGACGGGTCTTGAACATCTCCAGAGAAAGAAAATCCACAATCTCTCTGGGGGGCCCATTCCAGTGCTCTGTAATCCTTACAGTAAAGTAGTTCTTCCTCACGTTGAGATGGAATTTCCTGTGCTCTAGCTTGCATCCTTTGCCCCTTGTCCTGTCGCAGGGCAAAAGTGAAAAAAGCTTGCCCCTTTCTTCTTGACACCCAGCCCTCATATATTTATACACATTAATTAGATCCCCTCTCAGTCTTCTCTTCTCCAGACTAAAAAGCCCCAGGTCTCTCAACCTTTCCTCACAAGGCAGGTTTTCCAGTCCCTTAATCATCCTGGTAGCCCTCCGTTGGGGTCTCTCAAGTAGATCTCTATCCCTCTTGAACTGGGGAGCTCAGAACTGAATGCAATACTCCAGGTGAGGTCTCACTAGGGCAGAGTAGAGGGGGAGCAGAATCTCCCTTGATCTGCTGGACACACTCTTCTTAATGCACCCCATAATACCGTTGGCATTCTTGGCCACAAGGGCGCATTGCTGTCCCATGGATAATTTGTTGTCCACCAGGACTCCGAAGTCCTTCTCCACAGAGCTGCTCTCCAGCAGATCATCTCCTAACCTGTACTGGTGCATTCTATTACTCCTTCCCAGGTGCAGGACTCTGCACTTATTCTTGTTGAACCTTATTAGGTTCCTCTTTGTGCAGCTCTCCAGTCTGTCTAAATCACGCTAAATGGCCGCACATCCTTCAGTTGTATCAGCCAAACCTCCCAGTTTCGTATCATCAGCAAACTCATTGAAAAGACACTCTGCCCCTTCATTGAGGTCGTTGATGAAAATGTTGAACAGAACTGAACCCAGCACTGATCCTTGTGGGACTCCACTAGTTACAGTTCTCCAGATGGACTTGGCACCACTGATTACCACTCTTTGGGCTCTATTGTGTAGCCAGTTCTTAACCCATCTCACTGTCTGTTCTTCCATCTCTCAATTCCTGAGCTTGTTCACAAGGATGTTATGGGAAACTGTGTCAAATGCCTTGCTAAGGTCCCTTTTGTGTTCTAGAAGGCTGGGATATGTAATTTCCCCAGATTTCAATGTCAGAGAAGGCATTGGGAAGCAAATTAAGAATACAGAAAAGGCAGGACGAAGAGGGTTACTGTGGAATAGACTTACCACCTTCTGCCACCTCCAAAACAGGGAATAGGAACCTATTGGATCTACTCAACCCAGAAGATGAGGTAGCAGCATGTAGATCACTGACTAACATATGGTTTCACTGCAGTGACTTCCCCCCCTCCTGTCAGGCCCCTAGTAATTCAGACAGTCACTAAGGCCAAGGTTTAGCTTGTAAATGCAATATGTGTTTCATCAGCTTACTTTTTCTGAGCTCCTGTGTTTCTATCCCTATGGAACTATTTTGAGTGCACTTATAAAGCACAATCAAGAAAGAACATGCCATATTACAGTAGAGTATCATTAATTATTTTCTCAGTATTAAAATAATACTGATAATACTATTCTATCACAGTGTTTAGCCCTATGCCGTATGACATGGTGGGCACTGTTCAGCACACAGTCCATTACTGCCTCAGTGAAAGTATCATACGGTAGGTACATTGTCTTCCTACATCTGAAGAGCTAACACATTCCCTCCCAAAGAAAAATTGTGAATTATAAATTATTTTCGACCTAAGCAACAACAACTAACACAGTATGATGCAGATTTTTCTCTTTCTCACTGCTCTCAATTATTTTCTTGAAAACTTACTCCTAAGGTTAGAACAGTAGTATCAGGCTGCGTAGGTTTGCAATTAAAAATTCTAAAAATGCAAGAAAAAAAGCTTATTTTTCCATCATAAAAGCTAAGCTGTCAGACAGATGAGTTCATTTTCAGCATCCATCACCTGTTATATACTTATACTTTCTATTTATCTCCCCACCTTGAATCCCTATCTACCTAGGAACAGTTTAAGAGATACAGTGTTCATAATAAGCGTTCAGTTGACATTTCAGCTGAATTCCAATACATGGCATTGTTTTGGTTTACTCCTTATTCATCCTCTCAGAACATTTCCCAGTAAGCATTGTGTAGGTTTGGTGTTACAAGCAAGAGGCTGACAAATAGCAAGAGTGTTTGTTGCAGTGCTGAAGAATTTGCTCCTACACAGTATTGAAAAAATGAAATTGCACAGACAAAAGAAAAGAGTTTTAAAGTCACAAAAATTAACAATATTAAAGCACTGTTCTTCCATGGGAACATATTTGTTACATTATTTTCCCATTCAGATGTTGATTTTTGTAATGCCAGAGCCTGCAGCACAGAACAGGGAGATCAGATGTCTCACTACAGATGTTTGAGTTTTGAAATGTCCAAGGCTGGCTTTCTGAATACCAAGGCAATCAGCTTCCCTGTAGCTAATGGGAAGGGACAAAAGGTTCTGAAATATGGTGCATAGAGTCTGCATGAATTGTGTTCTCCAGGGACTGCAGAGGAACCCTAAGTACTTCTACAAACTCATTCCAGCTTTCAATTTAGCTTCTCTGGAGTCTCTGGATTCAGACTGCTCAGTTCACTTGGAAGGGTTGGCAACAAAGGACAGACACTACCCACAGAACAACCTAATGGTTTAAAATCATTGATAAAACAGGAGAGGTGTGACTTTAGTTATACACAACGGAGAAAATCCAAATATTTTGGAGGAGAGCATGAAGACATTATAAGTAAGGGCTGAAGGTTCCTAAATAAGCTGTTGCAATGAACTAGAGAGGAGCACAAGATTCAAGTAACAGTCCTAAATCACAGCAAGAAACACCACAACCATTAGGAAATTCATTCTAAATGTAAAAACAGCAAAGGACTTCAGAGGATTTAAGGTGGATTAAGGATTCTTATTGCAGAGCATACTAAACAAACCTGTCAGACACACAGAAGTACAACCTAACCTCAGGGCAGAGGTGTGAGCTAGACAACCCCTTCATCCCTGTTTTTCCTACAGTACTTTGATTTTAAACTATCAGAAAGATAATCAAGATAATGATGAGCTCTTCTGCTCACCATTCTGTGAAGGAATTTGCTGTCTTTGGTTCTACCTCTCTATATGGAATGTGCATCTCATTCATGATCCCTTAATTCAAAACATATAAGCAGCTCCTGAGAAAATGACCTACGTACATATCTCTTAAATTGCATCCACTAGATCATGCTGCATAATTTGTTAGGCATTCATGATAAACTCTGTATTGGTACCTAGACAAGTTCTTAGGCCAAATATGCTAAACTTAGGAGCCTCCAGAACCCATCAGTCTCTGAAATCAAGGAATCTGAATCAAATTTTTGAAACTCTATCCTGTCATGGTATTTTAAGGTCCATAATAACCATAAATGCAGTCTATTGTACTTAAGAGCTGGCATTCCAACATCAGACAACACCAAAGAACCCCTTACCTTCATCTGCACTATAAAGCTGTGATAAAAACGGGAACACTTTCATTTTACAAGTGCAAGCAATATAAATCAGTCTAATTAATCCTTACAAATTTATTTATAACAAAGATAACCAAATTATTTAAACCAGAATTAAATGAATCACCACAACTTGTTTTTTTTCCATCTAGTAATACAGCTCAGAACTGTTGCCACATTTATGAACACTTTTCAGCTTGCCATTAGAACTAGACACATTTCTCTGAAGTTGCTGAGTCTATTGCTCAGCATATATAACTAATAGTAGAAAGGGAATATCATCACCTCCATTCACTACCAATAAACCAAAAAATATTTAAACAATTCATCCTTACTCTTTAACTTCATTTCTTGCTACAGAACTGATGCATTCAAGAACAAAAATATTGTACAGAATGTGGGCACCTGTAGCACTGGAAGAAGTGAGTTGCATTCTCACAGAGTGAGTAAAAATACAATACAGTCCTTTCTGTAACAAAAAAAGAAATGTGTTTATGACTAAGTGGACTGCTACAGTAGCAAACATTATAACTGTGTGTTGGATCATTGTACAATCACTAATGCCAGTAGAGGTATCTTGCCATCTGCATGTGCAAGACCAGTAATAATGCTGGTACTTTAGTAAAAAACCAAACTGAATGACAGCTCAGCAGCCAGGGGACTTTAGTTAATGGTTTGGATTAAAGATGGCAGATGCAAAACATTGCAAATCTTTCAAAATAATATTCTAGCTTTTGAATGTCAAGTTCAATTATACTTGAAATGTTTACAGACATAAAAGACAATACTTCAAAATGAAATACCTGTGGATAATAAAAATGCAACGAGACAGAGAAAACATGAGTTTCTTTTGTATTCTGAAAAAGTGTAGCATTGAAGAATTGAGTTCTACAGGTATATAATGAGAGTATTCGAGAGATAAAACTCCACAAAGGTAGATAAAAACTTCAGTCACTAGCTTTAGATGCTGCATTTCCCTAACACATTTATATTTATTCCAACAAGTATGCAGTTCTTTTCTTAAACAATGTTTTCCCTGTGTACTAGACAGAAAAACCCACCCACTCAAATTTCTTCAGTCTTGTATCTTCCCTTTCTGTTGATCTAAAAATCTGTCCTATATTTCTACATTTGCAATTTGCTTAATGATAGGTTTTATCAAAACAGCTAACTCCTTCATCTGCATTAATAGTCTGAGATGAAGTTTTTGCCAGATATCATTTCCATCTACAATTAATTTGCTACTGAAATTAATGCAGAAATAATCTTGTGCCCACCACAGGCAGCTATAGATCCAAGTTTCCCTGTATTTACACACACCAGTACTCTGGCTTCCTTGGGTTGATTAGAGGACTAGAAACCCAAGTCCCAGAAGGAAAGATAAAATTAGAGTTAATGATCCAATTTGTGCATCTGCTTGCACCTCTAGAAATCAAGAGTAATTCCACTGACTCGAGTGGAATAACTAGGACCAAGATCTGCTAAATGCTTCTGGATTTTCTCCTACTAAGACAGACAAAATAGAGTCACTTCTAACCTTCTCCTGAGACATCTCCTGATCACAGGTATCTTACTGGATCAATCTGCTATACTACTTTATGTAGTTGCCAAGGGTTTTAAAAGTAATAAGAAACCTAAGCACAAAGAGCTGTTCTATGTCTATGGGAAGCAGACAAACCGAGAAATTCAATGGATCTACAGAATTACCAGGTAAATAATTTAAGGAATATAAAGACATTTAACATACTAAACAACTTTGCATAGGTCTCTCCAAGGACCAAGCTGGAGACAGTACGCAAAAACAAATGTTTATGAAATATTACCTTTGAAGTAAAATGATGGTGCCAGACTAGTTAGACTACATTAGACGGAGAACTCCAGAGGACCACCTCGTTCTACTGACAGGCACAATGCAAAGCTAGTCAGCTCCCTTTACTGATTTGTTTGGTCAATCAGTGGTTCCACTGATATGAGAGAAGCATGTCCACGCTCTCTCTGGTAAGGATCCTCTCCTGTGGTTTTGTGTTATTTAGAAAACTGGGTAAACACACTGAACATATAAATCAAGTTTCCACTTGATCTTAATATTGCCTAAAAAGAACACTTTCTTGACCTTCTTTGATTACATAAGCAGAAAAAGCACTGAACAACTTCATATAGAAACTGAAAACTTTGGATCTCTTTAGATTACAAAAGGAAAGGAAAAACAAATACATTAATCTTCACAACCAAAGATACACAAATTACAATGTATTTCATAACTGTCAGTCATGAATTGGAGCAGCAAAACCAACCACAAAGTGGCTATCTCTCAATATAGTCTTTAATTCTGCTTCCATAAATAACCTGTTTCTCTCATCATAATTTGAGACTTACACATTATTCTTCAATGAAGCAAGTAACTAAATGGCTCCTACCTGGTATAGCTGGTAAGACTCCAGGCTGTAATATTGCTGTTCCCTAAAGAAAAGAGAAAATTTTAGAATGAAAAGTCTTTACTAATAATAGAAATTTCAAAAAAATATAAGAAGAGCAGCAGAGAAATCACTTGTCCATCACAAAAGCTTAACAAGTGGTTTTTAATTCCAGAGCAGATGCAATGGTGCTCTGACCTTTGAAGGTGTTCAAAACATGTCTAAGTTGCAAAACCTTGGTGTACCTTGGTACAGGCTAACTTGGCTTTGGATGCTTTGCAACAGCTGCAGCAGGCACACGGAAGCTTAACACTATTGAATCAGTCCTGAATTAAACAGCAAAAAGCAAGAAAATTTGATATTCAGAGGAAGATGATGTCAAGTTGGAGTAACAGGATTAAAAGATGTAAATTAAGGCCATGCTTATATTTGCTTAAAATGGTATGTGCTGTGAGCAAACTGAAGGCTGGTGTGTTTCTGAGTCAGAGCCATAAAACCATCATAGAGCTTAAACTGACTTTAGACTGACTGTGTGCAAATCCCACCTGTGACTTTAGGGTCTTTCAGAAAAGCTTTTTGCCATCTCAGATGTTTCACATTTTTCATACCGTGGGGGTACAATGGCATCTGGTCCACATCAAATCAGTCAGGCACAGAGTACCAGTACCCATTCACACTTAAGAGTGGGCATGTTCCAAACCATGCCTTGCAGGCCAGTTTTCTCCCCCGCTATATTATCTATGTCATTAAAAGTTGATCTAGAGGACACTCTGGCACTTCAAGGTTCCTCCTGCATGGCAACATCAAGGTAGGCTGTGAAGTCAGTCTGGTCTGTGCTACTGCAGAGAGCAGTCTCATTTCTGTGGTCTCAGTGAGAAGAATTCATCATCACAATCCATTCTTTTTGATAAATAAATGTGGGTTCTGGACTTTGAACTGGAAAAACATTATATACCTCTTGGAGCTGATCAATAAGCTTTTTGTTTTGATGTACCTTGCTGTGAATTAGAAAAAGATTAGAAAAATATTACACTGATTCTGTTTCATTCAAGAAAATATACATGAAAAGAGTTTACTTGGACAAAGTAAGGACGGACAAGTTGGTTGTTTGGGTTTTTTTAAATACAGTTTTGAAAACTGCAACACAGAACAACTTCCAACAGTGGAATAACAAAGAGCAGAGAAGATGTTTCTGCCTGATCCTATTGCAAACATAGGATCTAAAGCTTCAGTATTTACCTGAGCTTTTGTGCTAGCTGTACATTTTAGTATATGAGACACTGAATTTGAGTGACTGTTTAGAGGAGAAGTAGAGGGGAAAGGGGGTGAATCAGAAACATTGTCAAGCTTTCATTTCTGGAGGAGAAAAAACATCCCATGGCGGGGAAGGGGAGGGTCGGGACGGTAATAAAGAAAAAAAGGCATGCTTTTATTTTAATTGTGGATATTTGTTTCTATAGCTACTGTATGCCACCATGGATGTTGCTATTTTCATTTGGGGAACATGCAGAAGTATCTGCACAGAAAAAGGACAGAGATCCATTACAAGCAGAATCATGTATATTTAGGTAATGATATTTTTCCATTGCAATACCATTTCTATGAAGTTTATGACACTATTATTTATAGCAGACTTGAAAAATGTTTCTTTCCTGCCCCCAGTAACTTACTAGGAGTTTACTAACACAGAATACCAAAAAATAATTTCTCTGATTTTGGTTATGTCTGTGGATATAAAGCAGATTAAAGCCTCTGAAGGTAGCATCAAGTGGTAGACTAATGTGTAAGAATCAAATCTTGTTAATAAGAAAGGATCTCATAAATTTCTGGCAACTTTTTTTGCTTTTTTTAAAAAAAGATATTTATTTGTTTCATAACTTGTGGGCTGTATGGAGGAACTGTATGTTGCTTAGTTTACAAAATCAATCAAAATTTGTTTGTGGTGGGGAAAAAGAATTATCTTCCTCACATTTGATTCTCGATTCATTAATCTGCACAGCCTTGCTGTTATTCAGGGCATGAACTTGATGCATGAAACTAGATAGCAAGCTGGAAAAATATTTTTAACTCTCTTTCGCTAAATGCATTATATATCACAATATCTTAAATTATGGCAAACCCATGGTTAGAAATAACAGATAGAAAGCAGAAGACTTGAAAGGAGATTGAAAGCTCTTTGAAGAAAGAATGGTATTTTGGTTCTTTGTTTATACATAATCTCTCAGAGAGGAGTCCTCTTTCATCATTTCAGATGTCACAAGCAACAGTAAAGCAAAGGAACACAGAACAAACTCAATATTGTTATCACTGGTTTTCTTCTCACCTTATAGCAAAGCTGTTATTTGCAAAACAGAATACACTCCTTCTGGTAAATGGCTCTGTTCCCCCCATAAATTCAAGTTAAAACTTATGTACTTGCAGATTAAGTTTTACTGGTTTTCCCTCCTCTCAGTCTTGCACAAGTATAGCACTTCTGCAAGAATGAGGACTAAAGAGTCAGCCATGCCAAAGTGTTGAAAATATTTCAGTTGCAAAATTACTATTTTTTTTTTCCCTTTTTGGTGATGCAATGCTTAATTCAAGTTAAAACCAACCAGTGGGGCTTTCTGACCTCTGAATGTGAATGAGGGTTCAAACCATCATTTGCCTTTTATTTTATGCATCATATATGACATGGAAATAACTGAAAATTAAAAAGATCATTTTGTTAACATAATTGCAGTTTGTTCAATAATGGAGTCTTATTTGATGCCTGGAACTCCTAGCTGTTCTTGTAAAATATGATCTAAAAAGTTTTTCATAAAAATGTACAAATTAAGAAGAGAAAATTGATAGATAATATCAAATAAATATACTGTCAAAGCCATTATTAGAAGATTAGATCATACTTGACAAAGAAAGATGCAAAAAGGCAAACAGAAGTTAGAAATGTGAAATTACATCAGATGTGGGACACTAATAAAATATCATTGAAATTATAGGGAATAGATGAAAGACAACAACTAACTAGAAGAATCCGATATGATTAGATAAAAAAATAAGTCTGAGATAATAAAAATAAAACCAGTCTTTTGTTATAAAGAGATTTTTCTAATCTATAAGATTGTTGTCTTCATTTCCATTTCAATATATCATAATCTATTATTTCTGCAGCTCCGAGGCCTCCCAATGCAATGCTCTTCACTGACTTACAGTAGCTACTGATAAGGCAACTCAGGAGAAAGAATGGTATCAGAGACTTAAAAGCTATCTTTTTTTAATTCCACAAACCTCAGACAAAACATGCTTTTGTCTGTAGGAGAAATTTCAAATTATTGTGGCATAACATACAACTGTAAATGCATGGCTTTCAAATGCAAAGTACAATATATATCTCACCTTGATTACACCAAAGACAAAAAGGGATAAGTGACCTCACTCAAATAATGTGTTTTTGTTATGCCTGCTATGATATTCAGACAACAAATAACAGAGCAAGTATCTAAATCTTGCATATCTCATAATATTACTCACAAATCTAAGTAAAATATCTTTCTAATGTAGATTCTTTTATCAGTGACCCAAGAGCTGAGTGCTGAATTATGTGATGCATGGGTGTCAGTTCAAACAACCTCACCACTACAACACCCACAGTAAACGGATATGTACCGCTTGTATATCACACATCATGAACTACATGTCCAGGGCTATTTTAATTCTGGTAGTGATCTGGCTGCCGTCAGATGACATTCATTTTTGATGTTCTGCTTTCAAATATCTTGGGTTAGGTTCAACGAGAAATGTTAGGAGAACCTGCTAGTTTGATATGCTGGATTATTTTTCATAGATTAGCTCTGTTGCTCTAAACAGCTAAACAGAACCTAATCCTTAGCAGTTTTTTCTGTATTTGCAAATAAACATCACAGAACACAATCCTTTTTATGGGGATTTCTTTTTTTCCCTCCTCTGTGTATATTTGATATATCTTTGTCGTCTTCTTTTTTTTCTTTTTAGTTTCACTGTATTTCATTCAAAGTGTCATTCACTTTAAATTGCATGAAATATATGATTTACCAGATCAGTTCTTATTTAAAAAAAAATTACCAGACAGAAATACTGTCCCATATAAAGAGCAGCATGCCTACTTTTCTCTATATACTCAAATCACTTTCCATGGACTATATACCCAATCCTGCTCCACCACTGCTCACAGGAGTTTTAGCCTTTGGTCACAGGATCAGCCCCAAAGTCTAGATCAGCCTGGATAAGCTCCACAGAAAGGAGCAAAGATACTGTACTGCACAATTTCCTATTTTGGAACTTTTGCCAGATTCATATCAACAAAGGCATCACATCTGCTTTATAAACTCATCTCCATGGTGTAAAAAAAAGCCAGGGGCTTGAGAGTCAGAAGGACAGGAAAGAAAGAAGGCAAGTATTGTCTTAAGACTATTCCCTCCCATTACTGGTTCTAAGGGTAGGAACAGATAGATAGCTGTTCCATATAAAGCATGTATTTTCAAAGAACAAAAACATTTTTGTTTCATATTTTTCCTCCTTAAAAGGAGGAAACCACACTTTCAAGAAAAAGTAGATCAGCTTCTGTAGATAGTAATGCCGAGTGGGGCTCCATCATCACGGGCAAGAGGAATGAAATGCCATTTGCCTGATACCTGTCAACATTTCAGACACGCCTCATCAGTCACAGTTTATGTAATCCCCTTTGTGTATCTTTAGAAATAAAGCTTTTCTCTCAGCTCATCCAAGTTTGGCAGCTTTTTGTAACTCCATTATTCTGAACCTAGTAAGAGTTCTCAGTACAGGAAAGGCATGGGTCCAAAGGAGGACCACAAAAATGATCCAAAAGCTGGAACAGCTCTGCTATGAGGAAAGGCTAAGAGAGTTGGGGTTGTTCAGCCTAGAGAAGACTGTTGCAACAGTGTCATTTAGGTGTCATTTACTTCACTCTAAGCACACGTTTGAAGTTTTGCCCCAGGCTGTGTACTCAGACTGGAAGAAGAAAGCTTAACATAAATGATAGGATCCCAGATTCTTCTTGTTATGAAAGAGGAATTAATACTTAACAGTAGTAGAAGCAACTATTCGCACTGTGAGATTTTTTTCAACACAGACCAAAAAATGTACAGATAAACAGAGAGGATGAATTGCAACATTGGTCAGCTGTTTAATTTTCGCAGAGAATATGACCTAGATTTTTTTCTGCTCAGCCTTCCTTTGAGGATTAAAGACTATAACTTATTCTTGGAGCAAATAACCATAAAAGTTTAAAGCTGGAATGCTTAGGCTGCCACAGGGAAAACAAAGTTCCCAGGAAAGGTCAATAACTACAGACAAATACAGATGCACGAAGCAACCTCTAAAGGTCATCTGCTTTGATGGACTGTTTCACAACACCCCAGCAGTTGATCATGTTCTGAACAAAAGGTACAAAATTATTAAATTCTATGATCCTGAATAACATCTCCAAATGAAGCAGAAACTCCTGTCCACAGCATGCTTCAGGTGAAGGGCTCCAGTTTCAGCCACAACCTTCTGATTACTCAGCTTCATCTGTTGCAAGCCAGCCATTGGCTTACAGAAAAATTGCTGAAGCCAGTTCAGAAATATCTCAGTTTGCTCAGACAAGCCCAACCATCAGCTATTTTCTAAAGCATGAAGCTGGTAATTTCACTGGCAATGACAAGCCATGTGCTGTGTCACATTGAAATACACCTCCTAAAACCTGAGAGATAATCACAGCTCAACTCATCTACAATTTACAGATATTATTTAAACAAGAGATGAGAAAGAAGTAGTATTGCTTAGTTTTAGTCCAGATTTGAGTACCCATCTTCTCCCTCTTGTGTTTATACAGAGGAACTCTTCAGTTGTGATTTTGACATGCTTCTGTTGAGAGGGACCTTCTGTTTCTTGCTTTGGGCTTCCCAACCACCTGCAGCCACAAGCCATTTGTCACTGACCAGCATACAACCATAGGCATCAGAGTATGGCCTTTAGCTCCAAAAAAGGCACACCTTCGCTTTAGCATACTCCAAAACTGTCAACTCAGGGGAAAGAAAAGCCGTGCTGAATCTTCTGAAATGGCTACCACAAAAGCCAGTACCTGAATCCAGCTGCCCAGTCTCCACCCTGAGATGAGAGCCATCTCCAGCTGCCAGCTAGCAGCAACTGCTCTGAAATTCAGATGGTCAGAGTCTCGGCTGCAGCGCTGAAGGGTCAAATTTCAAGCTCTGCTGCTGACAATACATGAGCATGGGGAAACTGCCACAGCAACAAGGCACAGGGTTTGCTCTTGTCTTTTGCTTTTCAAAACCAGGCCTAGAATTACTACATACCAAAGAGTCACACTTCGGAGTGTGCTGAAAAACTGGACTGTAATGCAGTTACGAGGCCACATATCATTTTTTCCACAAGACGTCTGCCTCATTCATTATACGAGAGGGACACGTGCGGGTAAAATCAAGATGGCATGAGCAACTGTAAATCTGTCAGTTCCTTAACAGTGAAGGGCTTAACTTTTCAGCCTAAATAACACCCTTTTACCATTCATATCTCATTATGTACAAAAGTATTCAGAGAGAATTCTAGAGGAAAGAGCTATGCAATGCCATCCGATGCATATAAAATACCCAGTGTAAACACATCAGCAAATTTTGTGTCTGTTTCCAGGCACTGCTACAAGTGAAGCTTGCACACTTGATAGTTAAAAAAAACAAAGTGGAGAGCACGTACAGGTGGCCCAAAGGAGTAATACTTATTTCAAGAAGACAGCAAAGTCTGAAGGCATGCAACACCAAACCATCATAAACTGTCCTAACACCAGTAACAGCTAGACAGCTTATGATTACAAGGAAATGCCCAAAAGCGCAACAACTTAAGAAACATAAATAAAATAAAGACAGTCTGCCTGTCACAGATTTTGGGTTACAATTTGGTCTTACAATTTTTCCAACTAATTTCATAAAGTTTGAGCTTCTTACGGTTCTTCAAAAAATTGGTACGGTGGTTCTGGATCAGACAAGATTACTAAATACTTTTGTGGATTTGAGTCTGTCCTACTTAACCACAAGTAGAAAGCAGAAGCACAAGTTTGTATACAGGCAGAAGCACTTCATTATTTCATGGAGGTTTTCTAAGGACAGATACAGTAACAAACTGCAGAGATACTACAGTAGGAAGCCCTCTAGATCTATGTGAGCAACTCAAATAAAAAGGTGGACACTAATGCTTATGAATACTGCTGAACAGATGTCCTCTAAGATTCCTGACAGACCTCACAGCACAAAGACAGGAGCATAATCAGTACATGTTTCACTCCCAGTTGATGATATAGGATGACTGTTAGCAGGAGCGAGAACTAGGCTGAGGAATTCAGCCAGCCAGAAGAAATGTCTAAGCCAGACATAGTAAATTGCCTCTGAGACCAATTTTAATTCCATGTATTTGACAAACATGGCTAGAATTGGTGCAGGAGTTAGGAGGCACTAACTAAAAACAATCCTTCATTAAAAATAAAAACACCAATGAAAATGTGATAAGGTATATTGGTCAAACTTGACAACTGGGGCACAGCACCTCCTGATTTCAGAGCACAGGACCCTGAACATATACACCTGTGAATTGACTCCAGATACACAATACAATGTATTAGTACCAGCCTTCACTGCTTCACCTTTCACTAGGTGTATCTCATAAGAAGCATTCTGCCATTCAGGACATGAAAGAATCCTTACACAACTGCCATTAAAATAAACCATAAAATACACTCAGCTCAGAAATAACTTTTTCCTCCAACTGTGAGGTCTAAGATCCAAGGCAGATACCCCTGATAAAATCTTAAGTTTAGTATATCATATATTCTTAGGACCAAAATAAAGGCAAGCAATTCCTCCAGGTAATAAAAATCAGCTACATTGTTCCCCCTAACCCCTCAGTCAAGCTGTCATGATTTACAGTAGCAGATCTGGAATTTTTTGAAAAGGAACAACTTTTGATTTAAGCGTAAGACACTCAGCAGATTTTCTGATTCAAAATAGAGTTGTCAATTTTTAGAGACATTTTCATAGCAACATTACATTCCCTTTTTCCCTTTTCAGAGCCTTGTTCAGCTAGGCTCCTATTAATTAAACCGCCTCTCCTAAGGTACATACAGAAACTCCAGATGTAATGTTTAAGCAAAAAAGTTGAAACACACATTCAAAGACACATTTTTCCTGATGGCTGGAGGCTCAGCAGAGCACAATATAGCAATACAATATAGCATAATATAATAAATAGTAATATGCATATAGTAATACATAATAGTGTATTACTGTAGCTTTAGCCATGCAAAGACAGGATGTGTTTCTCTTTCAGAAGTGGTAAAGGGCTTTATGAATAGATAAATGTTTATGAACAATAAAAATCAACATTATGTATTTGTATTCTTATAGAAAAACAGTAAGAATGCAGGTATTTGTGCCTACAGCTGAATTTTAACATGAAAAGAAGATTATTTTAAACTGAATTCAATTCTGATAACTGGAGGAAGAAAATCTTCCTATTTATGCCAAAAGAATTTTTTTTTTTTTTTTTTTTTTTTTTTTTTTTTTTTAGAGACTGGCACTTCTAAAGTCCTATCAAGTGCAATAGAAACAAAGTAATGTATACAAAGTCAGAGACTTCAATTCCATGTACTCTGCTTTATACTCCATATATTCCAATTTCCAACAGGGGGTAGCATTACACTACTACAGGAACATTTGATATTTAAAATGCACTCAGTTTCCCAATATATCCTAGTCTGAGCTTCCTTGTACAATAGATCTGTTCAATTCCACTCATTCTGCAGCAAAGGAAAACCACTCAAGGCAGAGACTCCAGCAAAACTACTGTGAGAGTGAAAATAAGGCTCAGATGGGGCCCAAACATGTATGAGTAACAGCAGACTTGACTCTGCTGTGCAGATAATAAGCAGTGTAGTGTTCTCATCTCATCCTTCTTGCTCAGCAAGTAAAAGAAACAGGAGAGGCAAGGTGCACATAAGGTAGATGCAACACCTCACATGATCAGTTTCTTTTGTATTTTAAAGTTCACAAGAGTTACCGTGCCATCACTGAGCATCTCAGTACTGCAGAAATACCTGTGAAGTTAGAAGGGCTTGACAAATGGGAAGTGCTGTAGTTTTTCTTAGAATAGCACATCCCAGTAGAAATAACAGAGTTCTGCTGCAGTAGCAAGATTGTAAGTTTCAAGATTGTAAAAGTGCTGTTTAGGAGGAGGCTTGGAGAGACTGAAAATAAAGGAAAAGGACAATTGCTAACATATACATATATGTGCACATGTTCTCACAAAGCGATTAAAATAGCCTTGCTCTCTTGATTAGCAAAGTAGCAATTTATGGCAAATTTATGCTAGAAGAAACACTTAAGACAAAAGGTCCAATAATCCTTTCATTTCTTAATAAGGCATTTTGTCTCTGATAAGGAAATGGTGTGAACTTCAAACAACATGCAGAGACTTTTACACTTTTAAGTGAAAAATAGCCCTTATATCACAGTACTGAGAAGTACCCTAACTTATCACAATTGTTCTCGTCAAAAAGTTTCTGAATAACAGAAAATTCCACCAATTATACAAAAGAGCATAAAGTATTATTTTTGCAAATAAAGAGTTTAACTACAACTCTAAAGCTACAGTGAAAAAGAGTAAATAGAGAAGGGCTCAAATGTGAAAGTATTTCAAAAGCTGGCAAAGTGAAATCTCAGATGTTAGAGACAAATTAAACCTGCCTCTACAGATTCTTAGACATGGGGAAAGTTTATGTTAAATTGTAATTACCATTTTGAAACATTCACCTAGGGACTGTTCTAAGAAAAATCTTTTCCTTCTTCTACTTCTGCAAAAGAATGCTGTTCCACAGGGTGAACTTAGCTTGTGCTTGCACTAAAAATACACTTGGGCTTGTTTTGTAGCCAATGGAGCTATGCCAATTTACATTAGACCAGTTATTCGATTCCTTCCTTCCAGTCCATTCCACATAAAGACATGAAGAAAAGAATCCTTGTTACAACCTGTACATCCTGCTCCACAAAGAGAGGACACTAGAGCAGGCTTAATTATGGGCCTATGAAGAATAAAAATGAAAGCCTTGCAATATGATCTTTGTATTCATTTCCTTCTTTTTCAGCCTCATATCTACAGTTAAGGGTAGTCAACTTCTCCCAGAAAAAAAAAAAAAAGTCATTAACAAGATAATCAATGATCATTACAAGAAAGAAATGGATGGAAATAGAAGGACAAATAAGGGAGAGAAAGCTCATAATAGTAAAATTGAGACAAGTGCTTTCCTTTATTCCCAGCCCATCACTGAAATTATGGTTTGTCAAAGGTAATGAAACTATAATTAAGCTGCACAGCTTCAAGGGATACAGATACTTAACTAGGCGTGGGGGCTGCTCACAGGCTTCTCCTATATCAGAAAGCACTGCTATAAATTATTAGATATAACTATTTCTGTAGCTTTCCAAAGCTTTCTATAGCAGTTATCTCCATAGCACATGTGCTCTGCTTGACTTTGTGTCTCAAGGAATGACATGAATTGACAAACTTCATCTGGAAATCTTTTTCCCTCGTGCTATGGCGGATTCATGTATACAGTTACTAGCCCTGATATAGTCCACTTAGCACTTCTCTGTCCTTGTAATATACCAGATCTGGAAAAGGTTTATATTTCCTTAATATTTTCCAGGCTTAAATTTCTTGTGCATTCAAAATTGCTTCCAATCAGCATTGAATTAGCAGAGGATACCACAGAATCCAGACTACTGCAGAGGATGTGGCTAGGGGAAAGGGAACACAGCCAGGGTTCATGTCCCACTGATTCCCAGCTGTTGAAGCAGTCATTTCAGTTGATTGACAGCTAGCTGCTGCAGTTTATACTGTGAATAGCCCAGTATCCTCATGTGACAAGACTTAAAAGCACAAAGTCAACTTTAAAGCCCCTTTTCCATCTACTCTTTGGGTGTGTGTAGGATTGAAATGCTTCAGAGAAAGTCTTGAGGAGTGCTTTTTTTCATCTACCAAGTCTAGGGTATAGAGAACAAGTCTTATGAGGAGAGGCTGAGGTAGCTGAGGTTGTTTAGCATGGAAAAAAGGAGGCTGAGTAGAGACCTTACTGCTCTCTACAACTACCTGAAAGGAGACTGTAGGGAGGTGGGGGCTGGTCTTTTCTCCCAAGTAACAAGTGGTAGCACAAGAGGAAATGGCCTGAAGTTGTGCCAGGGGAGGCTTAGGTTGGATGTTAGGAAAAATTTCTTCAACAAAATGGTTGTAAAGCCCTGGAACAGGCTGCCCAGGGAAGCAGTGGAGTCACCCTTCTTGGAGGTATTTAAAAGAAGTGTAGATGCAGCGCTGAGGGACATGATTTAGTGGTGACCAGGCAGTGCTGGGTTAAAGGTTGGACTTGATGATCTTAAAGGTCTCTTCCAACCAAAGCAATTCTATGATTCTATAATTCTACCCTGCATTAGGAAATGAAACATGGAAATATGTAAGTGATAATGCCAAGGAAGACATACAAGCAGAGCTTGTATGCAGTAAGGTACTTTAGTCCAGCCTATAATCTGTATGTAAAATGAATCACAGAATCCTGGCTGTCATTTATCACATGGATCACATTAACAGTCACTTGTTTTGCTCTTAACATGCCCAACCCACCTGAGGAAGCCCAGTCTTAAATTTCTACACACAAAAAAAAAAAAGTTTACATGTTGTTATAAACATATTGATACATCAAACTTCACTGGAGCTGATGCAGAAGGGATAGAAAAACAATGGTAGCTCCACATAATATTTTTCCCCACACTTCTGTTCTATGCTCACGTGTTGCTCATGTATTACTCCCTGAAGCAAGTTTGGAGTTTTTCAAGCAACCATCCAAGAGTCAAAATGCTAGTACCCTAGCAAGGAAGGCCAGAATGCAAGAAATCCTTCCCTCCACAATGTCATTTGGGAATGGAACAGAAAATATTGTGTGCAACTGGTAAGGAGTGTGGTAAAGAGCATTTTTTTTACACTGTAAAAAAGATTTTCTCAGTTGGTCAGGTGCAGTAACTTTAAGGTTTCATTGTGTCATCTTGGTCCTAGGGTTCCTACACTTCAAGCTAAGTTTAGCCAGCACCAAGGAAACTCAACAGTAGGTATCTACTTACTTAAGATGGGGATATTGACTAGCTGAATAGTTGACTGCAGATCCTCAGACAGCTCAAACTGCTCCAGAAGTTCCCTGCGGTCATCTGCTCTCACATCTTTTTTGGTACATGGCTCTGCCCATTTTTTCTCCCTTGTGCCCTCAACCAGATACTAGACAGTCAGCTCTGTTCATAG
>JAAGNO010005224.1:15906-35708 GCA_033439905.1 Ceryle rudis | reverse complement strand
AAATCACTGCATCAAAATTTGCAAAATTAGGATGAAATATTCCTCTCCATGAGGATTTAAGAAAAGAATACGTAAAAAAAAAAAATAATACAATTATGTTTTTCTTTTTTTCCTCTGTTACTACATCTCAGCTTGAATCTCAAGCACATTCTTCACAAATTTCTCCTTTCTAAATGCTAGAAAATTGCTAAACCCTCAAGTTAATCCCATGCTTATAAAGAACTGATTTTCAACCTTCAATTGTAGACTTTCTGAATCCACCGAGTGTAAAGGTTCCTGCACTGATAACTTCTTTCTAGTAACTTTGCAGTTCTTGAAAGACACCATTCTTCAAGTTCACTTTCACACAGAAAAAATATCTGTTGAAATAACGTATTGAGTGGCACTGCTCTGTGATCTTTCCTTAAATAGAAAAATGGCCTTGAACTATTTGTTGAAGATCTAAAAATTAGTGATAGACTTCCCAGTATTTTAAAAAACAATTGTAAAGCAGCTGCTCTATCCTGGCAGGTTGATTTTCTTCTTTAATAACTCTTATGAGTTCCTTTTCTGTCCACAGTTAACCTGAAAGGCAAACAACTTTCTGTCGCTCTCACTGCAGCCTGGAAAACATACACATTTAATATAATCTTTAGCACACGGATAGAATTGTCCACATCTAAAGTACTGCAGAAACACCATCCCATCAGTCCTGAGAAAAGCCTTGAGAAGTAAACATTATCCAGATACTGATACTATACAACTAGATAAACTGAGGTAAGCTGGTCAGAGCCACAATAATAAAACCATACACAAAATTCCTCAGTCAGTCCAGATCTCAAACTTCTCTTGAGCACACTGGGATTCCACTCCTATTTCAAGTGAGACAACGCCCAAAAGACCATCATCTGCACTTTGCCATCAAATTCCTGCCAGGAGTCTGCAGTAGAGAGCTGACTTCATCGCACAGCACGCACATTTGTAAAATGCATCCAACACTAAGCAGAGCACGGCAAGAATGCTGAAGGTTGTTATGCATTCTTTCTGTATTTCCTGAGGTCCAGAGCAATCAGCCCCTCACTTCTGCTATGGGACAGGGATTGACATCTGTCTTAGATATCAAAGATCCATCTTATTTCTTTTAATTCATGCACAGCTGATTCTCTAATGAAGCAAATGTTTTAATTACACTGATTTCAGTGGCCCTGCCTTTAAAAATGTCAGAGGAAAGCTGGCATTCTGCTGCAGTCTGAAACAAGGCTTCCGCTGACTTCAGTGGGACATTTTCATCAGGCCTGTATGATTGCACGAGAGGTAAATTTGGCAGTCTCATTTACAATGTGGACTTTGAAAGAATTCCCTCTTCTCTAGACAAGTTCTCTAGCATTTCAGCAGAAGCACTCATAACTATGCATAATAAAGCAATACATAAAATCACAAGGCAACTTTAAAGTAGTCCATCCTAAAAGTTGTTTGGTAGGCATTTCTTTACCAGAGCAGCTTACTCTATTTTCTAATTTCTACCTCTTCTGCCAATAGGAAGTATTCATTCTGTTCTGAACATATAAATATTCTTCAGTGATTCTTTCCTCACATTGGCTTCCGGTAATAAACAATTTTCTATTCCGTGAATTTGTTGCCACTCTTGCCATTGTCTAAAAAATGCCAAAGTTATATTACCCATATGAAGATGTTTTTACCATATTATTAAACTTTACTAAGCCAATATTAAAAACCACATATTTTTATGAATGAAGTAATCCAACTTAGTATGAGGTTACAGTTACATTGCAAGCAGTAAGAATTTGCCTACATCACCTCTGCATGACTGATACCATAAGGACCTAATCTGATTAAAAGTCCATATGGGATATTATCAGCCAGACTGAATGTGTTTCCATAGACACCTTGAAGTAATAAGTATATTGGGCATCCTGAATTGTGAAAACTAATTCCACTCCTATGTCTTGTCATAGACTGTGGACAACTTTAAGCACAATTTGTGTAACTTCGTTAGAACACATTTCATCTTTCTAATTTGCATACTTCCTGTTTTAAGTAGCTCTGTCAAAAACAGTAGAAAAGGTCACACCCCTGCTGAGCATCTCTTTTCAGTCCTCTCATCTACTCACAGTGAGCTGCTGTCTACCCTCCAGACATCTCATCCAAATAGATTGCTATCCTACTGTCACTCACCAATTCCTTCTGGGCCACGCAATTACTTTTATATCACTCACTGTTAATCAAAACAGAACATTTTCTGCATAGCCTTCTTTAATCCATGAGCTCAAAAATACAGTGTTGGTAGACATTACAAACATTTTGCAGAAACATGAGTCAAAAAAATGTGGGTTTTTAAAGTAACTTTGTTTATGATCTTGCAGGAGATGAACCACATGGGAATTAAATCTAGGAATCTTAATTCAGGGCTACCTGGAGTTATTTGCTTCTTTCTGTGTTTTCCTCCTCTGCAGATGAATTCTACTTTCTCCCCTTTTATAAATGAAGATAGAAAGTGTCTGCTAACACTTTTATGATTTTGCGGATTTTTTTTTCTGGAAATAAATAGGTTTGTATTTAGAAGACACAGAATAGAAAACCTTCCATTCTGGCCACATTCCAAGTGATCTGCTGAGTCTCTGTACAACTGGATCAAAACCAAAACCTCTACAAGCCCTACATTCATAAAGGAGTAATTTTTTCCAGCTTTTTTTCCTCAGACTCTTCCTCCCTTAAAACATTTATTTCTCTCTTTTCAGAAAAACTATTACTCCCAACAGAAGAAGTAGTAGCCATCAGTTGTAGCAATAATAAAAGTTATTATCCACCTTGATTGTATTTAGGAGAGGAAGCAGATTTTTCCATTTGTTCATTCCGGTGGGTACAAAAGGTCCATACCGTGGTTTATCAATATCTTCACTGGCTCTCTGACAGAAATCAATATTCTAATCTTTAGTACAGAGGATTAATTCTAATCATCTACGTTGTCTATATTCCCTTGTGTAGGAAAGATACTTTCTCTTGACAGTATTAATATCATTGCACTTACCAAGGCTTCTGTGGCAGACACTTCTCTTCATCTTACAGACCATAGACTATCTGTTCCACTTAGTGCTTGATGCCAAGAAGTGCCAAGAGCTTAATTCACATTATTCTGAATTCAGATTAAAACCTCTATTCCTAGCACAGATGCTGTGAAGATTCTTTCATGATAGATGGAGAGTATCATCAGTATAAATGTTTAGATAAGAGGTAAGGCAGCCTCCTACAGGGCCCAAAGCAACTCAGATCTGCACAGTTCTGTTAGGGCTAGCACAGCTTGTTTACTGTGATGTCTCAAATCCAAAGTCATACACTGACCTCCACCAAACACAGCATTGGAAGAGATGGATAACTTATATAAGCCCGCAACAGCAAAGTAAAAGGAAGATGGATGTCATCTCGATTACTTGAGGGTGAAGCCTATCGCAAAGAAGCAATATAATATTTTACAAAATAATAGCAGTAAATTGAGAAAGGAGGAAAAAAGTCTTCCTTCCTCTGAGAACTGCTGATAATCAACATCTCAAGACAGTGCATAAGCAGACTTCAGCACCTTAGTAAGAGGATGGGAGTTAACTCTGATAGACTTGAGGCCCTGGCCACAACTACAAAAAGGAAAACCAAACCGTGCTCTAAGACTGACACTATATCCACCTCTTTTATGCCCCTTTCCTCTGACAGTTTCTAGTGGAGAACATACTTTTGCTCCAGTCTTTGATTTGCACAGTGGTGTGTGCTTTTGTCAGCACAACCAGCTCCAGAAATGACTGCATTTCATTGTCAAGGACAGCAATGAACATGATTTTCTTCTATTTTAGAAATATGTTGTGGGGAAATCGGTGTAATGTAAGTAACGTGCCAGATTGCCAAAGCATTGTCCAGTGCCATCGCATCGTTTTGTGGCAATGCAATGTTATGGGGGATGCACCTCACCCACAATCAGGACTTAAACAACTGTAATTAAATCTTCAAAGGAGACAGCACAGTTGCAGGCTTTCTAATTCACGTCAACAGCCAATAATACCCAGAATCAATGGTCATCAAAGTATACGAGGGCCTCACAAATACACTGTCACTCAGGTCAATCATACTGACTGAATTCCAGATTCTTCTGAGATGCAAACTGTTCCTGTTACGGTTTTGATAGTGTGTGCGTTCTAAGATTAGAGCAGAAATACAACTAGAAATAATGCTGTAGAAGATGGATGACATATGCATCCTTCTCAACAGAGAATTTAGATGTAGTTTTCTGCAGGTGGGTGGAGGCATAAAAAGTTACAACATCACACTTCAATACTGTACAAAAAAAGAAATCTTTAAAAAAAGATGTAAAAGGTGTGTAATTATGAATAATCATGTTCCTATACTTTCAGAGAAAACCTGGAAATAAACACACTGCAAGATAAACACATAAGGTGTTCAGTCTCACGGGCAAAGAGCTAATGGCTCCAACAGGAAAATAGCTACATGAGAGTTGTATATAATGATATATTGTGATTTCTTTAGTGTCTATTTTAATACTACATTAGAAAAGTACCTGATTAAAAGCCAAAAAAAATTAGAAACATTGCTACATCCATGTCGCTGAGAATGTACTCTGCAGCTGCTAGTTCTCAAATCTCACTACACAAGTTTGCACCTCACGAGCCTTCTCTTTTACCACTTTCAAAAGCAGCATCTACAATGAAAGGAGACACACCAGCTAAATCCAGGGTTAACAGGTTTGTGAAGGATTTGAAAGACCAAGGCTATATTTCCAACTCAGTTACGGGCTGTGCTTGACCTTGGTTAAATCAATCTAGGCAAGACCACAAAACAGACTTCAGTGCAAGATGCTCTTTACAGTTCAAGCCCCTTCGCTGCCTGAGGACACATCTTCCTTGCTTCTCTCTGGACTTAGTATCTCCCTGGTTTACAATGCACAATGGAAACACACAGTCAGAGTAGCTCTAGACCTACACACAGACTCTGCTGCACTCACAAAAGTTTGCATGGAATTGCCAAGATCTGCAGGGACATGGTGCTGTGTGATTAAATATACTGACTAAAGTGTTGGCTCATGGATCCCAGTACAGACATGTACATGCCTTCCCTTAAAGTTGTAACACAAAATAAAGCAGTTTCTACAAGACTGAAAGCGATAAATTTGGGACCACTGTCTCCAAGGAGGTTTGGGTATTTTTAAAAGAGCAACTGAAGTAGATGGCTGAATACCAATACAGGATTGAGGGTAACAGCCACACACAAACTGACACTTTCTGCTCTCCTCTATCACAGTTAACTACAAAAGCAGTAATCAAGACTGTATTTCTACATACATAAGAACTCCTACTGACATAAATATGAGTTTAGGGTGAGCTAGACATACATAAAAGTCATTCCTACTAATAGGCACATTTAGAGCTGTCAACAGTGATTTGAGTATCACACTAAGTAGCATAAAGAGACAGCTATAATCATTCCATATTAATTCAACTTGCAAGAAGATAAAGGTCAAGGGATAAAATGCAAAGCAAAACTAAAACCAGTACTTGTCAGATGCAAAAGGACAAACCAGTTGGAAAATAATTTTATTTTTCAGACTTCTAAGAAAATTTACAAACAATGGTGGTGTAAAAAAAGACACCCTATAAAAAGGTTGACATAATTTCTCAAACTATACCATCAATTGAAGTTACAGAACAACAAGCATACAGTGAAATTCTATTCATCAAATACGTATTAGCTAAGTAGTTGAAAATGTAATAAATCTAATAATAAATCTCTATAGCTTACTCAGAAATCCCATAATAATCCAACATTCTGAGCTTAAAATATACTTACAATGCACAAAGAATTCATCTCTGCAATCATCTATACCACTGAAATCACCTAGGCAAAAATTACATAGCAAAGGCACACCTTGTGAAGTTTGTAAAGGAGGACATCTCGAGCACACTACAGCAACATACAACAGAAAGAAAAACACCCTGCATGCTTGCTTACTCATCCCCAAGGTCTAACATGAAATACAATAGAGAAGTAATAGAAGCAATATTTAGTGACTTTCTTCATGCTGGTTCTACTCTCCATCCAGAATGAAACAGAAAGGTTTCCTTGCCCTATTTCCCATTAGAACCTTGGTGTTTTCTTGGGATATGTTCTCCCTATGTTCATCATCATCCTTGCCATTGGTGGAGCAGGTGGTTCTTAACCAAGTCAATCCAAATCACGAACACCACTATGCCTTCCACATATGCATGTCTTCATCCTGCAACCTATCTCCAACTCTTCACATGCTGAACTCCAACACACAAAGGCAACATAACCAAACCTAACCTCAATATGCCAAAGTTTACATAGAGGGCAGAAAACAAACCAATGCTTATATCCTTTATTACTGCTATATGCTTTCCTCTACTCAGGTCACTCACGTAAATAGTAGGTATTTAAGAACCATCAACACTAATTAAGTAACAGCTTAACTTGAAATTGCAAAGGAGCTCTGAACACTAGTGCACTAAAGCCTTTTGAACATGAATTTGAGTAAGTGTGAAAACCTGGTGTCTTCCTTAATTCTCGTACCAACTCTTCCTGGTCCTAACTGCATCTTAAACATATTCTGTTCAGAGCACAAGGAATAAGAATTTTTTTTTTTAGTTACAGCATACGGATTTATGCTTTCACTGTATTCATCATGAGAAAAACCAAAGATGGTGTCCATTAAATACTGCTAAAATAACTCCTCTTGACAGTTCAGGACATTGTATCAAAAGGTTATTTATTTCTTTCAAAAATAAAAAAAAAATTTAAAAAATGAAATAAAATAAAAAAAAAAAACACATGAATTCATTCCACTTAATGAGACTTCCTTCCCAACTGCTTACAAATGAGTAGGAAAAAAAAAGGCAGATGTGCATGTCTTACACTAAAACAAGAGTTAGTAAGAGGATTGCATCAGTGTTTCTCTCACTAACTTTATTAAGATTGACAATTCCCAAAATACTTGCCAACTATTATCATTAGGGCAACTAGAAACACCATAAAACCTGATAGCACTTGGCAATAAAAGATGAGGATGTGTATGTTGTTGGGGTCAACAGGCAGTTGAAGTGACACAATTTAGCCTTTAATGCCTTTGAAGATATAAAACAGAATACTTGCTTTCAGCTTCCTGTCTGCTACAAATATCCAGGGTAAACTTTGATAAATTCATGTATAAATTGACAATTCAGATCACCCAGAAACATTTTGACCATGTGAGGTAACTGTACCTTAACTAATTATTTCCTCACTGCCTATAACAAAGCCACCTTGGAACTTTCTGATCCCAGAGTTGAGCCCTTGTTGGAACCAGTGTTGTGCATTTTTCCCAACTTCTCTCTAACTACGGGCAGCAGACACCAGAAGGCATCAGCAGATACACTGCCGTGCACCCAGCTGCCTGCACTGCAGAAAGAACAGAAGTGTAAGGCTGAATCTCAGGCCCTTGCATCCAGCCAAACTTTCAGGATTAGGCTAGAGGGCTAGTGAGGGCCTTTGGTGCAGATGGCTGGCAAGGATGGTCCTGGAAGAACAGTGATCCTAATAACCAATATAGACACACTCTTATAAGGCCTGTCACACCAGTGTCTCCCTACCTCCCAAATGCTGCAAGTACATGGAAAAAGTAGTGCCCAAGGTGCTGTTGCAGAGACTACACAAGCCTCTCAGTCTGACAGCTTTTTCTGGTTTTCAGACATGAAGGCAGTCAATGGTGCAAATGCACAATCTGCACCTCCTGAGTAGAAAATATTCCCTCAAATTTATCATCTAATTTTTCTTTCTTAATTTACTGAACAGTTAAGCCCATTTCATAGCAGTGATTTATGTAATCTCACCTGCTTAATTAAAATGTACGCACTTTAATGGAAGTATTTAATTCCTCAAACTCTCTTGCTGAATCCCTACTTCACACATCCCTTATTTTAAGCACTCCCTCTAACCTTGCCAGCCTTTCAACAGCTCACCAACACAAGCAGCTTTACCATCTTCTAGTTTAGCAAACACAATCACAAAAAAAAAATTCTTCTCCAGAAGATAAAAGAGATACCTTTTCTTCACGCAATGTAAATTAATGTGAAAGGCTTACCACCATAAAAAGACAAGAATTTAGGAGAATATCAGTCACAGTAACACAGATACTGGCAAATTTGTGTAGAAAAGCGTATGAATCACCATAAGTCTTTATGTGACCAGTGATCAAAGCCAAATTTTCTCTGCAAATACACTGTCCTGGTAGTAAGACCATTAATGAGTTTGTATCTGTCATTGGCCAGTTATAATACTGGACTAGCTGATCTGCTATAGATTGCCATGCTGACTTGACTACCTTCTCTTTCCCCAGAGAGAAGCTTTGCTAATCTGGCTTCTTGTGCAAGACACACTCAAACTACAACAATAGAGAAAAATATCATTAAAATAAAAATATGCATGGTGGTCACCTTGAGAGCAGCAGCGCATACTATTTGACCTCCCTTCCTTCTTCATTTGAAATACCAGCAGCAAGAAAGATCAACGTCCTTCATGCTAGATTACTATTATATGACAAATTCAGCCCTCTCAGTGCTTGTAAAGCTTCTGTTTCTGTTACTGTGAGCCACTCACATACACCCAAAGCCAAAATGGGCCAATTCAAAGGAAACGACTGATGGCCTATATTGTTCAGTGTTTTCCTGATCAGGCAGATTTTGAGAAGACTGTGTGCTAAGCCTGTCAACTGCAGCATAAACAACACAAAAGTTATTACCTGTTCAAATTATAAAGGAAATAGTAGTACTTATGACCTGCAACTTAAGTAATTTTAAAGTAATCATGCTATATTAAGAAAGGCTTGTTAGCATCTGCTCAGCATTAGGTATTTACCTTTAGTCCACCACAGATTGGACAAGCTGAAAAAAGAGCTCTTGTCATCCCAAGATGGGGGCTACATGTGTCATAGGGGTCAGGTGAGGCCCCACTAGATGGTGACAACTCACTACTTTTGGAGTTTGACACCTGTCCTTGTGGTTTTGTGTCTGACCACCTCGAAACAAAATCCACATATGTCTCATCACTTGAGTCCTTGCTGCTTTCTGCAAGTAAGGATGAAGGCCTTCCTCTGTCCTGTCTGTGTTCAGGTACCTTCCGTGCTTCCAAGTGTGGTAGTGGCAGTTTTGGGTCACTAGCACCTTGAGGTGACAGGGCCTGGTCCTTGGGTAGCGTGGAATCTGCACTCTTCAGTTGCACATCTTTAGAAGCTGCCTGTAACAAACTCCTGGGTATATCATAAACATGTCGGAGAGAGCTGGGAACCTGATACTCTGATCCCACACTTCTCTGGGGCTCACTGTGAGGACAAGTACATAAATTCTGATCCGAAGGAAAGTTCAGTGGCAAGCTTAGCAATGATCCAAACTCATCACCATGGCAAATGTCCAAGCTCCCAGCATAGGAAGAGAAGCTTCCAGAGTAAGAAGAGTGACTACCCGTAGCTATTCCACTGTCAGAAGAACTCTGACGACCTATTTCCTGTAGCTGTCTGGATCGGAGGGGCTTTGGAGGAGGTTTAGTAGTGCCACGTGCCCCATCTGGAAGGGTCTTTTCTTCCCCAAGATGAATGCCCTTTGCAGCTGCCAGTCCATGACTCTCTTGAGAAGTGCTGGCTGAAGATTGTTCAGGCCAAATAGTCAATCTGCTCCCAACACTAACATCCGAGTGGCTGGTATCTGAAGATGAGCTTGAAAGACTTCTATCGTCTGCTAGAAAAGAAGAAAACACATCAACTATGTTTAAAACACAACCAACAGACTGAAGCATGGCAAGTATGTACAAACAGAAAGGACTCGGGAGTCCATCTGCTTTTTGTAAAGGGAACATCTGACAGAAAGCCAGACTTCCTGCAATAATTCCTACCCCCAGGAGAAAAATAAAGTGCAAATAGTTATCTTGTCATAATCCTACCTCATTGTGAAACATAATGCAATTAGGGCTGTTTTTAGAGTTTACACACCACATTCTCCCTCTTTTCAACCATATTTTACTTCTGTACAGTTAATTTGCTTTATTTTAGATACTTCTAACTTATATGGCAGGGAATAGTCACAGTCCCATGCTCAGAAAGCTGAGAATGCTCTGAAGAAAACCTTGTTACTGTAACCCTAAGCCACGTAAGACATTCTCATGTTTCTGTTTGATCTGAATCAACCAAATTATCTTATTTGTACTTCTTTTCCTCTATTTAAATCTTATCTGAATGACATCAAAGTGAATGTTGAAGAGACCACAAAACCAAAATCAGACATAAGACCGTCCTGTTCTGTCCTCTGAGCTCTCCAATGCTGTAATTCTCCATAATATCCCAAACAAAATGCAATCATACATCACTTTAACTAACAAAGATGAGACTACTACTATTATAAAAAAGTTTACATATCTATATACAAACAGATCGTCCATGATTCACATGGACATACTGCAAGATTGGGTTTTCTCACCGATACCTGCACGGAGGATACTTTTACAGGTAACTACCACTATGCAAGACAGAATATGGGTGAAAAAAATTAAACATTGGCATAAAAGGGTATAAGGACAAAACAAAAATAACAGAAACGCACACACACAAAAAAAATTCTTGTAGCAACATACACACTCCACAATGTTATTCTCTTCCTTTTTAATAAAACTAATGTGAAAACAGAGGCTGAGAGCAGGATTATTTTGTAAGTATTAGCTTTAATTGATTTTATTAGTTTTAAATTTGGGCAATAAGTTGCCATATGGGGTAGAAATGGAAAGGGTCCACTGCAAATTGTGACCTGAGCTTCTGGTGTTGCTAGGCTATTTCTAGTCTCAGTTGTCGAGGGAAAAGTTTAGCACATCTTCATGGAGTAATTCTTGATATACGTTATCACAAAATAGCAATATTTATCCTGCTAAATCCAGTTCTTTTCTTTTCCCCTACTGCCCATTGCATGACACTGGCTTGTAACCCCACCTAACTGTAACTTCCGAGATAAAAATATGCAGCTGTCTAGACAGAAGGCATGAATTACAAAAATATTAGTATTAGTTCTCAACTACACGCCCAGAAGAAGAAATATACTTGTTAAATAAAAATTATTCTGCTTACAAAAAGCATGTATTTTTATTTAAAAAAAAAATAATAATTTAAAATCACTTCTCTTACTCAAATATTTTAGGCACTTTAGTGCTCTGGAAGACCTCCTATAGTCTTGAAGAAAATGCCCTAAGTATGCAAAGCTACGTGTTCTCCAAGGTAATGGCAGAACGTAGACCTACAGATTCATGCAACTGTCCTCCCAACAAACCTACAGGGACATTCTTCTTGTTATAACATTTCCCATAAACAAAAACATTTAATTTTCCAATACAAAATTCAAATAGTAGAATATGAAAAATGAGGATTCCTCATTTCCTGAGGAAGAATAATGTTATAAATTCAAGTAATCTCAAGTAGAGAACATATACAAAGCTGGGCCACATCTTCTAACGGGAGTGTCTGGATAAAAAGAAACAAATCACAGGCATGCTTCTCTATCAAGTCTCATTTGTTTTCCATCAATCTAGTCAAGTCTAGTAGTTATATGCTAACTAAGAAAACTCTTGGGAAGTCTCAGTGGAATTTAGCCAAAAACATTGCTCAGCACGGACATGTATAGAAGGTACATAATTATCTCCTGAGAATCATTACAGGGCTATTTCAGGCTTGTAGGCTTCAGAGTTAAGAGCAAAACAGATGTTTTGAGGATCTAAACAATTCAGATAGCACTTCAAGGCATAGGACCTTGTACAAATCCAGTGCTACACACCAATTCTGCATCGATACATAAACAACTCCAGATGGAACATGTACAGATAACACCACAAAGAACAAGAATAGTAACACTTACAAGTTACTCATGCACAAATTCAGTAGGATTCACCATACTAAAGGATTTTCTGGGTTAATAGTGTGGTCCAAAACTTACTGTGATAGTTGAAAAATTCTAATCAACATCAAAGGACTTTAGACATTACTGTTACAGAGCTGCCCCACAAGCAACAGCAACCAAATCAAGTATCTTGAACTTTATTATTTTTATTTTAAGATCAGCATCTTACAATAAGATGAATACATACACTCAAGTCTAAAGCCTGGGAAGAGAAGGAACGTTATTTATTATTATGTAAAGTTATTTCTTACCTCCACTGCCCTGGCGACTTGTATGGGACAGCAAGCTCAAGCGCTTTTCTAATTGCAAAGCTGCATTAGCCAATCTTTCTTCTGAATAAGCTGGACTTGCACTTGGATCTTTAAAAAGAAACAGAAAATAAATAAATAAATAAAACCATGGAAAATATAGAAGAAGAAGGAAAGAAAAAGAAGACATTCTTGTGTTAGATAAGAATGTTAGATATTCTTGTGTTTGACTTTCTACTGCAGGAAGGAAAAATGCTGATCAGAAAATATATGGGGCAATTTACCTTCAAGCACATCCTGGAGAAATGCTACATGTAAGTTACAATTTTAAGTGTCAAAGACTTTCAGAAATTATACCCAACATCTGTAAGAGTTGCCACCAGGGATAGAACCCTGATGAATGCAGCACCAAAGGCAATAGCTACAGAGATAATTAACATCCAGTGGGTCTAGAGGAGTTGAAAAATAGTATGTTACCTGTAAAATACATCCTGACTTCACTGATTCATTGGGAATTTTATCATCATGGGAGACTACATTTTTCATCTTACAAATTTACAAAACCAAATCATAAACTCCAAGTCATAGTCTTTAAACTGATACCTTCCATTCCAGATCCCCTATTTACAAAGACAACGTTTTCAGGCTTGATGTTCAGAAGGTCACCAAATTCAGAGATGAAACAAGCAACCCAGTGGCTCTCTGTCTTCATGTTTAATACAAGGCAAGTTAGAATGGTAAAGAACACTCCTAAAATGTATTGCCAGGGACTTTCCCCACACATTTTAGCGAGTTTGCCATTCCAGCTGAAATTACTGCACTTAGAAGGCGGCTGATTCTATTCCAATAGAAAGACTAGAAGTTATAGAGCGTGGAAGACCTTTCATCAGTAGAACAGGCCAGTTTCCTCTAAACCATTTTGTTTCCAGCCACACACAACAGTAAGACCAGATGTTGGAATTAATCATAACCGTTATCCCAAGAGAGATCTTACAGACGTCTTCAAACAGCACTGACAAGTGTGTTATGTTCAGCGGTTGCAAAGGTTATTGTCTGCTAACTTGCTTATCATCTGAAGTTTCAGTAGCTGTTATTAATTACATAGGGAAAGTAATTAATGACAGATAAACCAGATTAGCTTCCTCACAGCTGCTACTCTTGTGTATCTGATCAACTGGGTAGTAGTAGCATACCACAAAAACTTTTAATAATTGAACCATTTAATTAGAGGGGAAAAAAAAAGGATGAAGAGGGCTACACACTGCTGTGGATGAGTTAGTAAGATAAAAACCAGCTGAAATTATGAAAGAAAAGTTTCATTTCATCCCAGGTCTTTCAATATTAAAAGATTTGGGTTTGGTGTTGTCAACACAGCAGTCAAAGCAAACTCACAATCAGGGGAAGAAGCATTGCCAGGTGATTTGAAGCTCTGTGGAAGTCCCTACATTATTAACTTCCTGAGAAACAATCTGTCACATCTCTCTTTCCTAACTGTTTTCACTTTCTGTTCTGCCCTGGACAGATCAGTGTGTCACAGGAACAGAACTGACAATTCTGAACTTTCTTTCCCATGTAGCGGGGGTTTCCATCTTTAGCAGTCAGTAATCTGGGTAAGTTTAGCAGAACAAGCCAGACACACATGCTTCTATAACAGCATATGTTGGAAGGCAAAGCTGTTCTAACAGGGCAAGGCAACAATGCCTGTGACAAAGAGGGCCTGTGACCTCTGTGTCTTCAAGCTCAAACAGTGCTCGCTGTCAGTGTCTGACACCTGTCAAACTTAACATTAAGACCAGAAAAGAGGACTGTTTGATACGGATTTTATTAGGTCTCCATTCCTATCTCCCTGCAATACAATTCATATTAAGTCTTGACTAGTTCAAACCTGTGTAACTGCTTATTCAAACAAAACCCCCAGTGCTTCCACATGGACCTTTGCCAAAGAAAAACACAAGATTTGGCCACCAGCACCTATGGTGCAACCCAGACAGGTCTATGCAAAGATCTGCTCCATGGCATACAGCATTACAGGCTGCTGCTTGAATCTATTTTTGAATGTCCTCTGCTCCAGTTACTCTGCTATATCTAGTTAAATGCCCTTATGTCCAAAAAGATTCAACAAAGATGTTCTACAAGCACTTTGAGTTTAAAGTTGGCATAACAGAGAAGCAAATTAGTCAAGCCAAGATGCTTCAGACACTAACCCTTCCCACAGCAAAGAACTGTCAGTAGCAAAAATCCTTCCACTTTCCTCAGAATATGATTACTTGATACAGATTTTCAGAACATTACTAGGGCATATACTCAACTATTAGTTTTTTAATAACTGATACACCTCCTACAGACCACAAAATATATAATTAAAAAAACAAACCCACAACTGGTTTTGCAAAAATGGCCTATAATAAAATACAAGGCAGGAGGGAAGTTGAAGCAACTCAGTAAATTTGCACCTCACAGGTACAAATGCTTCTAGCAGCCAAATTCTGTATCAGCTACAGAAGACAATAGGTTTCACCCAATAACATGAAATCTCTAGGCAGATGGCCTTCCAACAGGACTGATAATTTTTTGGTTAAACTTCCCCTTAAGGAGTGCCTATGTATAAAAGTTGTGTATTAAATATGGCTCACAGTTAGGCACTGTGAGCTCTCATTGCCAGTTTTGTGGAAGATTGATTAGAAAAAAACTTTTCTCAGCAAGTACGAGGAAATATCTAGAGAAAAAGTTTCAAAACCTGCCAAACATATATAGGCTTTAAGTATTTTTGGTTACACACTATCAAGTACTAATCAGGTTTTGCTGAAAGATCAGACTAAGGATTGAAGTCACCAGCAGCCACCTTTTAGAGATCAGTCTTTACTGGACAACATAACCTATGACCTTCTGTCATATGAATGTATAAATATGGCTTACAAATTATGAAAACAATGCTTTTTCAACAGCAAAGTTGGATTTTTTGGCATCATCCTATACCTTATCTGTGCACAATGCAAAGCCTCTAAATAACTGTATAATGATTTGCCATATTGCTAACTCAGGAGGACAGAAGCAGCATGACTGGTACTGAGACAGCTGTCCAAGTTCAGACAGCTTCTGCCCACACAACAACTACAGCAGCTCCAACAACTCTAAGAGCAATTAATACCTTAATTTTCCAAACTCTTAACAAATGCATCCTATAACGTCATTTACTCCCATGGAATCCAGGCAGTTAGATTCACTCAGGTCCTTCTATCAAGAAAGTGTTTTATCATTTTCCAAACTGAAGTGGATCCCTTGCTACAAAGAAAAATTTCTTGTGTAAGGCTATCTTTGAAATCTTCTTAAACACTGCTTTGGGGCAAAGAGGAAGGATTACATCAAGTTTGGCTGAACTACAAATGCCCCTGATGGTGACTTTATTTTTATATTACGTTGGTGGATATTCATTAAAGCCACATCAGCTGCTCATTGTGGGAGATTTTGAATACTCTGGTAACGTGCGAATAACGTGTCACAGTAATTCAAAGCTCCAGGGTTGTTCAGTAAGCACCTGTCAGGAAAAAAAATTTATCAAGTTAAGCAAGCAGCTACCTAAGATATCCTTGGTTATATGCATCTTTACTGGTTAATTACTTCATAAAACAGAGTTAGGTAAGTCAGGCTGAACATCTCTCCTGTCTTTCTTCCTTTGTAACTGTAGGCACATTGGAAATCAGGCCTGGACCCTCACCTTCATGCTAACATCTCCACACCTTGTAAGATGTCTGGAGGAATGAAAAGATGTCCTAAAAGTTTGAGGAAGATCCACTTGGTACAGATACTGCAGAGGGCAGCCACAGAGCTGTCTTGCAATGGCCAAAGGTGTATCAAGCTTCAACAAAAAGAAAGAGCATCAGATCCTCAGCAAGCAGCACTGCACACTCTCCAGACAGTCACAAAACAGCCTGAAAAACCTTCCAAAATTGAGAGCATCAAGACTATCAACATCACACACGGGGTCTTTCCGGCCTGCAGGACTAGATTGTCCAATAGCCATAGCCAGATTTACAGAGTACTGATCTGCCCACTGGTTAAAGATACCACTGATCGGCCGTTGGTCCTTGCTGTGTTCATATTTGGCATTCAAGATGAATGAGAGAAAAGAAGGATTTCAGTGCACACCTGACAAACAAGCATTTCTCAAAATTCATGCAAATTCAGTATAGATTACAAACCATGCAATCAGTGATTCATAACTACATCAATACAAGAACATAACTTTTTCTGGTCTGTTTTCTAAGTATCTTCTCAAAAAAAAGACTATGCATGTGGCCAGTTTCAGCAATTATCCTCCAACTAGTAGCTGGGGAAAACAAGCCATCTAAAGACATCCTGTCATTCAAGTCCTTTATTTAAAACACTGATCTGCCTAAACCATCACCAGATGCCTACAGTACCTTTACATTCCCACTCAATGTCATGTCTTAAACTTGAGACCTGATCATACAGCCTTTAACAAGTCAAGACCTCCAATCTGATACCAATGGGAATATTTTGGTACAAGTTTGCAGAATTAACGGACTCTCAAGTACCACATAGTAGTAAACTATAAAATATCTAATGTTCTTTTCCCTTTTCATTTGATTTTGAATGTACACATAATAGAACTTTTATCGTGAGAATATTCACCTTTATTTGATACCTATTTCCAGAAAGTCACAGAATAATTCAAGTTGGAAGGGATCTCAGGAGTTCTCTAGTCTAACCTGATGCTAAGAGCAGGTCAGCTATGACAGATTAGACCAGATTTTGATATCTTGCCATAATCAGGGAAGCTTATGAGTTCCTCTGCACAGAATTTTCTAGATGACATATTAAAAATACATACAGTAATCTTTTATCTATCTTATAAGAACACCAACCTTTTAAAGACGTAAGGTATATTTTTTAAAAGTACAATCCTGAAAAGATGTGAATACTGTACTTGAACAAATATCCCTTGCACACACATTGCACAAACTCTTTTTGGATAGTGGGCATTTCGCATTGCTTCAAAGAAACATGATGGCAAGTAAAAAGTAAGAAAACTCATCATTTTTCAGTCCCGTTCAAGCCAGTCTTTATCATTTCCTATGGTAGAATGAAGCCAGCAGCTTTTTCCATACCCTTTTTGCAAAGGTAGACTAAGCAGATAATGACTGCATAACATGTCTAGATTCCATTTCTGCTGTGGGCACTGGTGTCCACTGGCAATGTGACATTTTTTCACCCCATTACATTATTTTCTCTGTACAGCTGCCCTTTATTTTTATTTCTTAAAAATACCCAAGAGCTACTCAAGCATATTTAATGTTTAAGTTGGAAAGGCACAGACAACAGCAAGAAGTCAAATTCAAATATCAAACTGCGGTAAGCTTTTAAGTTACACAAAAGCAGAACTCTGCATATAAAAACCACTATTGAGGCTGTGTAGAATTCTGCACTGCAGTAAATATGAATACCACTGACTATATATGTTTCTTAGTAGAATCCCCAATCTGGAAGTTATGATCTAGTTACCTGAGCTGTGCAGATGATTAATCTATTTAATAACTAACCCTTTCAAAATGTTGGGTGAATTTCAATCCTCATGCCAGATACTTTATGCAGCTGGTAAAGACCTGACCTTTTCAAGCAATCCAGTACATTGTGTGTAACAGCACACTTAGTAAGGAAAATTAGTCTACAGATGAATCACTCGTATTGTACGTGTGCATGTGCCTTAAACAGGTCTGTGCAAGCTTCTGCATTGGATAATAAAAGAAGAACAAAAATGAAATTTTTCTATGAAGAGATGTGTACATAGGGGGTGACAGCAAGCTAGAAGAGACAAGGGTAAATATACATGGAAATATAAGTTAGAGGAATCAAAGTAGCTTGGAAAAGGGCTGCAGAGGCATCTGTAAGAACATGAGCACAGTTCCCTACATAGTACTGCTCCTGTCCAGGTAAACAAGGTGACATGAAGTGGCTGAGTAAATCTTCACCTCATTTTAGCAGTAAGTCCATCAAGCAGAGACAAACTAAAAAAGACCTCAGAAAAGAGGTCTTCCTTGAGAAAAAAAAATCACCAAATCATCCACAGGATATTCCACATCCACATGATGCACTTCAGTGAGGTCAAAGCTCTTGAAGGTGGGAAAAGAATGTGGTCTGTTGCTACGTATAACAACCCACAAACGCCAGCCTTGATAACCAAGATGAAAAAGCAGCTTTACATCTATATGCCTCTAAAAAAAGATTTTTCAAAGAATGGTGCCATCTAAAATTAAATTTTTAAAAATAATAATTAAAAAAGACAACAGAATTTTTTCTAGACTTAATTTTTCTGGACATAAATTTCTGTTAAATGAAAGATTTAGGAGTTGTATATATGTAATACAGTTTTAGATACGCAGGAAAAAAGACGTTCAACAGCAAAGCTTTAAGTATCAGCACTGTTGTTTGGGTATCTGTTGTTGGGTTCTTGTTTGGTTTGTTGCTTTTTTTAAACACTCCACATAGTTGAACACAAACACAGATCATCATATAAGAATGAGGTTTTACTGCCCACTATTCTTCTTATTTTATTTATTTTGGTGTTACAACTACTGGAAAGAAGAGACAAACTGAGCCTTGAGTTTATGGCATTTACCCTAATAAAATTTTCATAATTTCACAAGTTCTGCATCCAGATCTAAACTCTTCCATCACATTTCCTTTCTGCAATTATCTTAATCTTATAACAGCAATAAAACCCTGTCAAACGCCTATGAACTGCCTAATACTTAAAAACTCCACATATTTCCCACAAATCTTGCCTCATCTTTCACCATTCTCGCAGCCTATTCCCACTATTTTATCCAACTGCTGCTTCACAGATATTTTTCTGCAGTCTTATGTTCACACTCTTGCCCTGTTTGACAATCATTCTGACTCAATATTAAATTTCTTCATCTGCTGAAGTCAAAAGGCAACAAGGCTTACTATGATACCATCTAACTTCCTCTGAACACTACAGAACATGCAGCATTTACCATGGAAAAGGAATTTAATCCTTCTTGCACATCAGAAAAGATGCTCAAGCTGCAAAACCGAGATGTGATGTGAAGGCCTGACAAAGTTTTCTAAAGTTGGCAAGACTTAGTTGTGTTTTGGATGAACTCAAAATGCCTCATAAGTTAGTTTTCCATTAAAGTATCAAAATATTAATGTAGACACGAATCCAGGTTGAACTGTGTAAGTTTAAAGGTTAGGGTTCCTTTCAATTCAAGTTGCCATATTTTAGTATTGTTAAGTAAAGGAAGACTAAAGTTAGCAGTATCACCAGAAACATGAATGAACCAGAACAGCACAGGGAAACTGGGTACATTCAACTGATAAATCTGAACTGTGACATGTCAGAATGAAAAACCACTTTGCGCTTTCTACACCCTTCATGTCTGCAAGCTGTTCTTAGAATCACAGCAATAAGAGATAGACACAGTTACTCTAGATAGACTCACACAATAAGAGATAGACTCAGTTACTCTATACTTCCTATATTAACCTGGTAGGACTGGACGCAAACCAAAAGGGCCTTTCGTCGGGGAGATGC